>DWMR01000083.1:0-17352 GCA_018245355.1 Dalla costala
CTAGTGTCCATAGGCGACGGTGACCACTTACCATCAGGTGGCCCGTCTGCTTGATCGTTAGGCTTAAATCATAAAAATAAAAAAATAAAATAAAAATCAAAAGGCCAGTTCACTTATTCGCCACATTACTCCTTTTGATAAACAAACTGCGACAGAGACAGATGTTATAAATTTTAGTAGACAATAAAAACGATATGTAAAATTAACTTAAAAATATTTTAATAAGAATAAAACCAAAAATTAAGTACAAAAATAATGGTAACCCGTTTTACGTTCTCAGCAAAAGGAACATCTTTCGACAAAGATTTCTTAACATTTTTCCTTATCCTTATTTTGTATTTGACTTTGCCAAAATAGTTCAAAGGAACCTTTACAAATTTTCGTAACAACATTGGGGAGTCAACCTGTCCTATATAATCCTATAGGTATAATAAGTTTTGGTAGTTACTAAAATACAGTTTGCTAGGAACGGTTTCCACCACAGAGGCTGGTTAGTCCGTACCATTAACACACTGATTTCGGTCATAATGCAGTTGTTTTAAAACAGCTGCTCATTCCGGGTGTAAAGGGTTGCTGATTTTGTACATTATTGCAAGAAGATACCATCTCTGTCTTTAGGAGTATCCACTGAAAGTAGCACTGCATGAATATGACTTATACTAACCGCTCTTGCTAAGTAATGTCTGGGTTAACACGCACTAACAGTTTTTTCTGAGTCATATACGGGTTAGTTATCGGTTTAATGGACGGCTCAAGCCCACTGCATATTTATTGCTAAATTGTTCACTTAAAAAGAGTAAAATACTTGCACTTAAACAAAGAAAGTAGGTAGGTTTGTTTATACGTTAGTTTCTTTATAAGTCTGGCTGACCCCATTGTGTGGCGTCGCACTTCGAAAGTAGCCAAAAGCGTTTGGCGAGTTTACTTGCTGATACATGCTTTATTGAAGTCCAAATCCGTCCTCTGCAATTCCGTTTAAATAGGGTTTCTCGGCCTACTTCCAATGAACTGATGGGACTACCATCTTTTGCAAAATATATGGCCAGTAAAAATTAAATACCCGACTTTGTCAATGATGAATGGGTGCTCAGAGCATTAGCGTAATAATATTGTGATTTCAGAATGATCACTTGATAAATGGTTGGGTGAAACTTCTTCTACTGATTTCGTATTGAAGCGAAATCTACTAACTGCTTCCCCTAGTTGCTTTCATTTTAATAAGCGAGTTCAGGGCTCTTTGAAAGATTGTAAAGTGAACTGGGTACCACTAAAATTTATTATGACTCGTGATAACGTAAAAAGCTTTTAAAGTTATTGCAATTAGTCAAAATATAAATTGAGTCACCATGACATCACCAGTTAACAACACTAAATTTTAATTTCTTAGTTTAGTTATTTTGTTAACGGTAAACACCAAACTAAATCCTGAATTAATATCGATAGCTGAATAATTTATAATTGATAAACTATTACTAAACGGACGAAAACTAATATTTACTAACAGGACTAACTTACACTAAGAGTCCTAACTCCCAAAGTCCTATTAGGTACTAACGAATACTAATCAACTTATACTACTAACACCTAATACTAACAGGACTAACTAATTAACGTCTATTGTTGTCTATGGGCGACAGTGGATGGTGGGTGCATGTCCGTTTGCTATTCTCACGAAAGTAAAAAAAAGCATTGACTGACTTTAAAATACGTCTTTAAAGCATGCCAATCAAATTTTTAAGTTAAATAGGTCACCACGAAGGTCTTTTTTTCTGTTAATGGTGTACGATAAAGGATCTTTTTATTTAAACACTACGTTTGTTATCTTCTGATATATTGATACGTGAAACAAAATTTTTCGGTACCATTTTACGAAAATTACGCGTACAGAGGAGTATGCAGTTAAAGTTTATGTGGAGAAGAAATGCAGAAAGCTAATATTTTTATTAATAATGCATTAAACGTACATTAAGTTATTAAATAAAACATTAAACACACTACCATACGTTTGACACACACACAATAAAACATTCAGGATGCGGATGTCAATCTGTCAATGTCAAATGTATTGTCTCTTAAAAATTTAATGATTACGGTCGAATTTCGACCAGCAGGCGACCATTAGTTACTATAATTACTTAATACTATTTTAGTAATACTATATATACTACACTATATATTATATACTAATACTATATAATTCTTTAAGACATTTATTATTATTTGTTGTGATCTTCGGACTACCTAGTAAAACAAACGTTGGTTCCTCCTGTGAGATATTTTCCTTTGGCAAAGACCCTGTCGACGTGGCGAACGGTCGTGGCTTTGAGGAAAGTTAAGGTTGTAAAGGTAATTTTGTGCTTCCTTATTTTTCAGTTCCCTCGGGGGTGCCTTGTCTAACGTAAACGTTTCAGGAGCAAAATCGATTTTTAATTATGCCCGTTTGCCGCCTGTATTAGCTCTCTTGTTCCATTTCTACAAAATCATTAAATCATAGAATATTTACTGCAATATTAATAAAAATGTAACGGAAAAGGTAAAGAATTTTCCCCTGTCCCATATTACGATAGTCGCTGATTAATGTCACTGCATAAGTCTTCAGGATGAAACTCTACAAACTTTTCAAAGGCGGTTGCTTCTTTGATATTTTTTTCGTATGAAAAGTTGTTCGAGTGAAGGAAGTCTTAAGATAATATGCGCCTAGTTTCCAAGTTGCCAATTAAATTATTTTTACTGAAAAGTGCCTAATTGCATCTATATTTAAATGTTGTTTTGTATATGTAATAAATATAAATAAAATAAAAAACTTCATTGCAAAAAAACGCATATTGGATCGGTTATCAATGCATTGACTGCAGGAGTACAAAAAGATACGGCTTTCGAGCACAACTTAGCAGAACCTAGCTCCTGTCTAGGCAACAAAGTTTTCAAAATATTCATCGCCATTTACCGACCTAGAGTTGTAGGATGGCCAACTCCGTTAGTTTAGACTGAATTCAGGTATGGATTAGCTCAGTAGTTTCAAACTCGCAAAGACTGTAGCCGTAGCTTCGACCAAGCTCCGGAGTTTTACTCGGTCGTTACAAAAAAGATTTACCAAAATTCTCACTGAAACTTTTGTAGGCTCCGAGCAAACTGATTAATTCGCCTTTATTTTCTTATCTTTGAGAAAATCACTTAATAAGGAGGATGCCCAAAATTATTTTACAGCGTGACAAGTATACTAAAGGAGGGACCTTTAATTAACCATCTTAAGTAAAACAATAAATCCCAACTTTCTGATACAAATGCGCGTTGTAAGTTACAACGATAAATTATTCGGGCCCTTTTCAATACCTTCGGAATCGATTATGAATGGATACTGTAATAGGAAATACCAACAAAGGGAGTAACAGTGCATAATCCAGAACAAACGATTAATTAATTTCCTTTCTGGCGGTTCACTTACATTAAGAAAGCAACGCGCTATTTTCTTTGTTTAATTACGGTTTTACTATACCTTCAGCTTTCCTTTTGTGGAGAGGAAATACCCCCTTATTTATATGGCTGTAAATTGTTCTCAGTTAAAGAGATGAATTTGAATAGTCAATTCGACGGGCTCGGGCTGGTTGTGAAGACAATGTGACACCGCTACTTAATGAGTAGTAATACCAGAATACAGGGAGCGAGAAGCCATGTTCAATTGACAGATGAGTCAAATACCTTACGTAATCAATGAACATCTTTAACATTTGTGGTGGTTTGTAACGTTACTACGACGCCACGAGTGACATCAGAACTCCTAATGGAGGGGCTAATGGAACACCTATACCTACTCATCGATGGAATTTCGATATTGCGTCGTACATTCGATTCGGATCCAGAATTGCTACTATTGCGAATTCGGTAGTTGTTACGCTCACCCCGCTGAATGCGACCATGACAAATGTAGGTCACACGACTATCTGAGATATAAAATATTTAATTTCTTTGTTCTGAAGAGAACATGAAGCATTCCTCGTCGTCTTTGCTAGATAGAAGTTGTCAAGACAGCCAGAGGCGCTCATGCCATTGTAGTTTCATCGTTTTAATTCATCACATAGTGCATGCATTAAAAATGTAGGTACTCATGAGATTCTATTCTTGGTAAAGTTGGAGATTACGTCGTGTGTTTCCATACAAAGTAAAAAGGAACTGAAGCAGACCTTAAGGAAAAATCTTTTTTTCATATGAAACGCTCCTAACTCGTCGCAAATCCCTTCTTTTACTCTCTAAATAATAAGTCCAAAAAACTTTTTGGTATTGTGTTTCAATGAAGTATAACTGAACAAACACTTTTCTTTTTTTCATACTAAGTTTCAGTATTATCTTTACATTATTAAACTTTATTTTCCCTAAAAAGTTTGTATATTTTCATGTTCTTTAATACAATATTTTTAAAACTATGCTTTATAGAAGATTGTAAGTAAACGCTTTTGATACTAACATTAATATTACTATCTGCTTGTAGATTTATTAGTGTAATGCATTTAAAATAGAATAAAATTTACATGATTTAAGCATTAAGCATAGACGGTTTTGGTCCTTACTTAGCGTAACTACAACTTCAAATAATTCCTAGAATCATTTATAATTTAGGCGATTTCTCATTTCACTGTTCTATGCTTGATAAACAAAGCTGTTAAAATAAAACGTCTGTCTCGAAAATTATTTTGACATTTTATTAAAAGCATTTTTGTTATTATAATAATAATAATAATAATAATCTTTAATTCGACCAACTCAAGGATCATAATTTGTTGTTTGTTATTGTTCCAGCGTCAAGATTTCAATTTTGGATTCAACGTGCCGAATGCAACATGTTACTGAAATGACGTCCAATCAATATGGCCATGTTAACTCAATTACCCATCGTAGAATGCGGAGTATACGTCTTTCTTATAATCACCCATATTCCGATACTGCAAGGCGAAGAACAGCCGCAATGCCCCAGCCTCGCAGAAAACCCCATTTGCCCTTGTTATAATTTTAAAGAAGGTACGTTACGTCTACAGTGACCCTATATTTTGACCCTATATATTTCAATATGAGGTTTTACAGAAATAAATTTTTGAATTTTATATTCAATTGCATAAATTTAACACGTATATTTAATTTCAGGTTTATTTTTAGAATGCCCGAGTGCCACCCCTGGCGTTGTAAAAAATGTACTGTCAAAGATAAAAGGAACCATTCAATCTTTATCAATTTACGATCTGGAGAGCTCAACAACGGAGTTAAGGGCAGATCTTTTTCCATCACAAGTGAAAATAATCAATTTACAAATCTCACAGTCCAGTATAAACAAAATAAGCCCTAATGCTTTTATCTCTCTTCGTGATTCGATGGGATCTCTAAGCATAATATCCAGCAAATTAAATAGGATTCCACATGAATCGTTCACCGAAATGAATAATATTGAAACACTTGACTTACAGCTCAATGAAATCAACGAAATTCAGGCGAACACATTCGCATATTCAAAATTAAAGAAAATCAATTTAAAGGGAAACAAAATCGCCAACATTTCAGAAAATGCATTTCACAACTTAGAAGACAGTTTGAGCGAGTTAGATATTACGGAAAATTTTCTGAATGTATTTCCTTTGAAATCCCTGGGGAACCTACACAAACTTAGCAATTTGAGGCTTGCGTGGAACAAAATTCATTCAATCCCGGAAAATATAAATGTGACTATAACTAATTTGCAAACGTTAGATTTAAACTCCAATTTTTTCACAAAAATTTCTAACAGCTGGTTTCACTGTATGCCTGGAATAAAAACCTTAACATTCTTTAGCAATCAGATTCAAGAAATTGAAGAGCAGGCTTTTTACTCATTAGAACATTTGGAAACATTAGATTTAAGTCGAAATAAAATCATAAACATAGGCAAGAACACGTTTCAAAGAAACCACAATATTCGCACAATAGATCTAAGTCATAATCATTTGCATCATATAAACGGAGTATTTTCTAATTTACACAAACTCTCGGAAATATTTTTATCCGAAAATAATATTCTCGAAATACCAGACAACGCATTTCTAAACTCTGCAGGAATAACTGTACTAAATTTGGAACATAATGCCATTCATAAATTACAGCCTAATTGTTTTGATTCTCTTGCAAATTTAACGCAACTTCATATGGGAACAAATTTTCTAAGAAGAATCCCAATTCATATTTTTCAGAATAGTCGAAAATTAGTGACGTTAAGTTTAGATAACAATGAAATAAATGAACTAGGTGAAGTGATGTTTGATAAATCAGTATCATTAAAAGAAATACGTTTACAAAATAATAAATTAATTCATATTAAACGTAATGTATTTAATCCTTTGCCTGAGCTACTAGAATTACATTTACAGAATAATGTTATTCAAAGTATAGATTCACATGCATTTATAACTCTAAGAAATCTCCAACATATTAATTTGCAGGGTAATCGCCTAACTACAATAGGGGACGTGTTTCCAAATAGAAATTCTTCGTTAGTTTCAATACAATTAGGCGTTAATTATTTATCCTTGCTGAAAAATAGCTCTCTTAGAGGGCAAGTGAATGTGCAAATAATGTGGTTAACTCAAAATAATATTAAGGTTTTAACTTCAAATCTTTTTAACGATTTGATTAATATTCAAAGGTTGTATTTAAGAAATAACAGTATTGTACATATTGAAAGTAAGACTTTTATGCACTTAAGGAAAATAAAATTTTTGGATATTAGCAACAATAGACTCACTAAACTAAATAACGAAACATTTTTTAATCTTGTAACGCTAGAAGAATTGTACATGCAGTGTAATAACATTAGACAAGTATCAAAGAATACGTTTAAATACCTTGTAAAATTAAAAGTATTAGATTTATCTCAGAATGAGGTAACTATTTTAGATTTTGACATTTCATCACTTCCAATTAAGCAGCTACGTCTTGCCAAAAACTCAATATCAATTATTGAAACGAATTCCATAAAAACGTTACCAAATCTTAGTGACTTAGAATTGAGCAATAATTTCATGACATGGGAAGCTGTTATTAATGTAGAAATTCCTGGTTTAAAATCATTAATTTTATCGAACAATAATTTTACAATTTTAGAAAACAAAACATTCTCACATTTGCCATCCTTACAAACATTGACATTGGAAATGTCTAACATATCTTATTTACGTCCAACAACGTTCATCAAAAATCAAAACCTCCTAAGAATAAACTTAGCTTATAACAGCTTAAAAGATTTACATAAAGATGTATTCGCATATACAACCATTTTACAAGAAATTAATTTGAAAGGAAATAGCTTCACAGATTTCCCACATGTCGCACTTTTTAATGTTACCTCTTTAGAGATACTAAATTTAAGTAACAATCAATTACACAATGTAGATTTTTTTAAGTTTATAGGTTTGCAAAATTTAAGAACCCTTGATTTGTGTGATAATCGTATATCAATTTTGAATGGTTTCAATTCACCATCACTTAAAAACTTGGTGACTTTAAATTTGAGTAAAAACATGCTAACCGTTCTTCCACCGAACTTTTTTCAACATTCGATTGGTCTAAAAGCGATAGATTTATCTCATAACTATTTTAAATATATTCCAAGTAATGGTCTATCAGAAGCCGTATTGCCAGCACTGACTACACTAAATATGTCATCAAACTCTCTAGTGCAATTATTACAAACATATCCAATAAAACAGTTTCCACTTTTAGAGGAACTGGTTGTGACAAGTACAAATCTGACGATCATTACAAGTAAGGATTTTGAAAACTTTCCTTCCTTGAAGAGGTTAATTCTGATCCAAAATTGTATTGTACGATTATCTCCGGGTGCATTCTCGAAATTGCACAATTTGGAAATACTTGATTTAAGCCAGAACAAATTAGAAAATATTCCCCGGGAGAGGCTGCAAGGCCTTTATTCTACAAGAGTGCTGAACATCTCTCAGAATAATATCAGAGAACTTGAGGAGTTTACTGCAGACCTGCAATCTTTGCAAAAGTTAGATATTTCAGCTAACCATATTACTAGAATCAGCAAGGATGTATTCCGAAATCTCCATAGTTTGACAGAATTAAACTTAAGCGGTAATTGGTTATCAGCAGTAGCGGCAGACAGCTTTAAAAAATTGAATAAAATAATACACATAGACTTGAGCCGCAATTATTTTGAAAATATACAGATGAAGTTGCTTACAACTTTGGAAACCCAGATAAAATCCGTATCATTTGATGGTACGTATTTCCTAGCCTATTTTCTTTGTAACCGTGCCCAAACATTTTTTAGTACCTATAGATTTTTGTAGTCCCATTAGGACTACTTAAGGGGGTAGAATAAGGAATGAATATTTGCTTGGAAAAAGATATTACTAGATCTAGTAATATAAGATTGTAAGGTCTCAGCTTTTTTTAAGATGGACCGGTGTAAGATTTGATAGTCTTTATAATAATCGAGTCCTTGACTCTATTAAGTTGTTGTGTTGTCATTGCGTGCCCGTGAAACACAAGGGATGCAATTTACTGGGTTATTAACTTTCTCGATTATAAAAAGTGTTCAGTAAAATTACTTCATTTTTTAGTTTACAATTCGGCAATTAATTTTATTACTCACGTTTTCAAATTAAAAATGTTTATCAATTCTTTCAGAAAATCCTCTCACTTGTAATTGTGAGGCGCAAAATGTCTGGAGTTGGATGCAAGATCATTTAAAAATTGTTCAAAAAGGTAGTAGCAACTTGCGCTGTGAACACCCAGAAGAACTCCACGGGAACAGTTTCCTCAAAATGACCTCGCAAAAATTATGTGATGTACCTATAGTGATCCGAGTGGCCATACAAGATATTCAGACATATTCATTCATAGTGACCTGGCAAAGCCGTAATCAGAGCGGGTTAAATGGATATCAAGTGGCTTACTACGGAGAACAAACGCCAAATATTGTGAGTGTCATTTCACCTGGCGTTTTTATTTATTTAGTACCTCATATTTTTTAATTACTAACACAGGCAGGTGTACCTTATAAATATTTATATTTGTATTATAAAATATAATACTTTATAATTAGTACTAGACATAAAACTCGCACAGCCACCATTACAACAAACATTTGAATACAAAAGCTGTGCATCACTTCAATGGACCATAAAAAATATTTATGTTACTCGCTCGTTGATATTCGGTTATACTGTAAAACCATTTAAATCTTCCTCTGTAACAATGGTTCATGCGACCTACCTTTTTTCAACGCCCAATACTAAATAAGTGAGTGAAGATTTGTAAAGGTAAAGTTAAGTGATATGTATTTTTTTGCAACAGATACGAGGGAAGATCCTTAATGCTACGGCCAGATCGACGAGATTGAATCATTTGACTCCTGGCGCTCGTTACACAATATGTGTCATAGCAATCGGCAACTTCAGAACATCTTCAGGTTACTCCGTCCCAGATGCAAGAATCGCACCCCCGGTAGAAAATACAAGTGTTCATTTGTATGGAGATGAATTAATTTTTACTAATCTGAAATCGCACATGAATGATTCACAAAACAGCAAATGTGCGTCTGTAAATACAATAGAACTTTTGGGTGCAGCAATAGATAGTCCTTTCTCTAATACTTACATGGGCATTGCTGATATGTTAACGAGAAGGCTTAGTTTAGTGGTCGGTTGTTGTATAGGTTTCATCGTTTTCATTGTTTTAGTATCAGCATTTGGTTATTTAAACACAAAGAAACGTCCAGTCATTGCCAAAGCCGACACGCAGCAAGCACCCCAGTATATTTCTTATGACAATTTTACAGCACCAAATGCAGAGGTTCAAACAACTGACATGGATATCAATACCATTACCGAAAAATCAAAATCATAATTGAAGTGATGGAATTTTACAATAAAATTCAGCTACATATTGAAAAATGGATTATTACATGACGTTTGAAATGTTGTTATGTCATGTAGGTTAGGGAATTTACCTTTCTAATAAAAACGTCATTGGATAGGGAGGAAAAACTTGGGGAGACGGAAAATACTTTACGTAATGACCATGAGTATGGCTTATACTTTTATTATTTTACCACGTGTGATTGAGGAATAAATGTCACCTCACGATACCAGGAGCGCAGCATTGGCGGAGGATAGCTCTCTCGCATATTGCGTATATTGACTTAGTATAAATAGGCAATAGTGATTGTAATTGCGATTTATTTGGCAATTTGTGTATGTCCAGGACCACGGCTGTTAGTGGTGTAATGGTGTTTCTTCGTACGCCTCGGTCGTTGATTGTTGCAAATTAGTTTCAAGTAAATTACTAATTAACGAAGGTAACCATCAAAAATATATACCATACTTACTTCAAAAGGTTTTGTACATTTAAACGTATTATTTTACACTAGTACTTTATCTGTATTTTGAAAGCAAATCGTTTAATTTCGTAATAACTTCTGAAAATATTCATTGGACTGAACGTTTACGACCTTGCGCTAGATATACGTGCTGTATTAACTGTTATTAAATTATATTAAGTGTATTTAACTTAACTGTTATTAAGTGTATTAACTGTATATAGATAGATACCATTATTCATATTTATATTTCATTTCTTCTGTACCTTTATTTATTTTAATTGTTATTTTTCGATTATTTTCACGGAAAATACGTAGTTAGTCTAGTCGTTACAAAAACGTCTAACGTTGGACTCTTGTAATATTTATTGTGATTAGATATTAAATAATTTTAGGTAGGTAACTGTAAAAATAATATGTATAATAATTAGGTAAGATAGTAATACTGTAACACTTAAAAATTAACGTTTATAGGTATGATTGTATTAAAGTAACTGAACATCATAGATTTAATGTGAAACCATACCAATGAAACTTTAACGAACATTATATTCAGCCTTTTCTTAATGTAATGTAGTGATATTTGTAAACGAAATAATAATATCAGACTTTAATTTAATGTAAGTAACTTATTAGTTGTAATGTGCCCTATTTTCTTGGAAACGTGTTTTAAATTTGTCGTAACGCATTTAAAACTAGTAAGTCCGTAGATTTATAGCATTAAAAAAATTTGGAAGCAATATTTTGTTTCATTTCCGATTTCATAATCAAATTATTTATGATTTTTTAAAATTCAGTAAGTTTACTTAAGTTCAAGGAAAGAGCCAGGTATAACATTTTATAATGAGAAAGGTGACAAATTTTAATAATATTTGCTGGCTTATAATTTAGGACAATTCCTAATGTGTTATTTTTTTCAATGTGTGTTTATACGCAATAATTAATGTTGTACTTACTCTAAAAGCCTTTAACTGGATAAGCAAAAATCAAAACGAGGTACGTTCTAATTTTACCCTTACTCAAGGTTTGTATGTTATTATACTATTTCAATACGTTCTACATGCAGGCCTTAACTTAATATACAAGGCCTTGTGTTTCATGTTCCTTTATCCAGCATACTCTACCTACTTATTAAATGGATTAAATGAATTATTCAATACAAAGAGTCGGGAGTGTCGTGAACCGTTGATTTCTTAGGCGGCTCTATTCATTTCTGTTTCCTAAGCTTACAAAGACACCGAATCCCGTTACAATGTGCGTCGTTAGAAATTGTCTTTAATAATCAATTTGTTACTAATTGAAAACAGTTTTATTCAGTAGTACCTACCTACTACAAACTTTAACAAAAGCTATTGTTGAAAAGAATCATTTTCTATCTTGTCTAATTGATTTATTTATTGATGTAGACAATACAGGACAATACAATAATGCGCCATTCAAATTGTGCATATTAACACAAGTAGAAAATTACAGTAATTACATTACTTAAAAGTACCTACCATACACACAAAAGGCGGTCTTATTCTGTGTCAGACAAGGTAGGTACATACAAATAAAAATAAATAAAAAATAATAATGTTAAACTGACACTATGTGAAACCATTGAAGAATAACGCGGGCAGTCCTGTGGAAAAGCTATGATAGTTTATAGACATATAAGATTTTTAATACTTGTCTTTCACAAATGAGTTAATAGTTTTATAGTAGTTTTAACGTTATCCACATACCTAACACATTTTTTTAAATCAAAATGAGTAGGTATCCTTTCAATAACGCCATTTAATTTTAACGCTTTAATTCTGAGCAAGATCATCGCGGTCATCGACCTTCCGGGCTGAGAGACACAGTTCGCGCGGGCCATTGGGCAACATGAGCTCTTCCGTAAATTAAATAAAAATAAGAAAGAAGTCGTCAAGCCTTGTCGCAGACCTACGGGCGGCTCTAAGAACCTCCAACCCGACCAATCAAACAAGTCCACACTGCAACAGCGTGCTGAAGTACCAGGCTTTCACAGTCATAAGGAAAGGATGCCCCGTTTCTGGGTAACTTAGTAGTGGTTAGGGGAGCCGCTTATGGGTTGTAGCCAAATAATGCTATCCACTAGCACCCACAAGCGACACATTTAAGTTAACTGGCATTAAATTGAATTGCTGCACTAATACACCTACTACCGAGAGACGGTAATGAGAAAATGATGCCACTCCATTCGTATTCATCGTCAGCATTTTCTCCTTTGAGATGCGTTTTTAACAACCCAGTCTTTTGGAAAACCTTTCCAGACTGGCCATCTGAATGACGTGACTAAGTGGCGACGATAAGTGGCTTAAGAACTTAGTGGTCTTTCCTGCGGATAACTGCACTGTCGACAGATTGCACTACCGCAACAACGATACAAGAATGTGGATCGCAATGTTGGCGTAACTCCGTCGGTCCGTAACTAAATACGGTAAAAGTTAGATATTTGAGCGATCAGCAGTGCGCAAGGCAAAGTTCTAGCCAGCGTGCCAGTGTGCACCAGTGTGTATCTTTACATGAACCAATTCACCTGATATTTCTCACACTCATATATCTGATTCCTTTTAAGATAAACCTTGAAATTTTAAATATAGAGTAAGCTCATGTAGGCTAGCGTAACGTAAGAAATTGAAATAATAAGAAATATCAATTCTAGAGAAGTAGGTACCTATCTAAATTTGCAATGTTGTTACTCACTGCCTGCCTGACTCACTCATTCATCATCAAAATTATAAGGTATTTCCCGTATATGTAGGAACGTGAAATTTGGCACTAATATACATAGGTCTTATAATGTTAGTAAATGGGAAAATCTTGAATTTACAATTTTCTGAAATCTGAGTGCACAACGGTGCAAAGCTAAATGAATGAAGTTTGAATGAGCCACATTGTGGTTAATAGGACAGAAAAAACACAGAAGAAAACTGCCCAAGTGTAAAGCGCTTAAAATAAAAGAACAGTTTTGCTCATGAAAGAAGGAGTGAAGTGAGGTAATGGACTAAAGAAAGAGCAGACTTGGCTGCAGTATAGATATAGATAGCGATAGACGATCGATAGTTGATCGTTAATTGTTATTATTTGATTTGTGAAATGTAAAAAGGTTTTTCCTTAAAAACTATGTTAGTAATATACAACATTTTAAAATTTTATAAACTCATAAATTATACAAATACAATTCCTATGTCAATTTCAATGACATACCTATTTATAATTTAAATGTCAAAAGGTTAAATGTCAAATTTCAATTTAAATGTCGAAATGTTAAATGTCAAATTTCACTTTAAATGTCAAAATGTTAAGCAAACTTTTTACATATTAATATATTGTCATAACACATGCAAGTGCAGGTACCTGTTATAAAAGTTTTAGAAAGAAGTTTTAGTAAGTTTTTTTTTACTAGATCCCCGATTATTATTCGGGGTCCTTATAAATTGTTACAATACAAGTTATACATACACTATAATACTTACTGCTTATTCACACACAGTGGATAGACTGCATGTTCTTTGACATTCTCATGATATAAAACAGCACTTAACTAGCTATCGAAAACATTAAAGGAAATGCAAAGAGTTGCGATTCAAATATGCATAAGAAGAATGTTTTAAAGCTAAAAGCACTGAAATATTCAGGTGTGGGGCGTTCGTGCAGGGAAATAAAAAACGGAGCCGTCGACGTGCACGCCGCATATTGTCGCGATTTCACTAAACTCCATTCCAACTCGAAATTGAAAGCTTAAGGTAATGCATTGGCACTTTGGTTGATTTTGTATTTCACATATTTCCTGAAGTATTTATAGTATGAAGCTAATACTTAGAAGTATGTATCTTGACTATATTTACTAGAATTGGATAAGAAGGAAAGCCCGATAACGTCAAATTTTCGCAGCGAGACGAGGACACTATGCTAACTAAGCGAAGCTTTGGTGAGCTAAACTGAGGCCTTAGTGCGAGTTGCAAATAGTTAATAGAACAACTTCCGACACCGCGTTTTTCGACTACACGTCAAACGCATCAAATTCCATTGCTGTCACTAGATGCCCTAGATGGCGCTGTTTTGATTCGATAAAAATTTTAGTTTACGTTGTGGAGTTTCTCATTGGTGTCACTAGATGGCGCTGTTGTTGTAGATACTTATCTTGGTAGAGATCGCTATCAGCGATAAGACCGCGTTTTGCATACTCAATGTTATTTAAGCTCGTCACTTTGCGTGTTTTTTCCTATGGTGTGCAATAAAGTATATTTATATTGTATTGTATTGTACTTTTAATGCATTATTAAATAAAAATATTAGCTTTCTGCACTTCTTTGCCATATAAACTTTAACTGTGCCAAATTTCATACTCTTCCGTCCGCGTAATTTTCGTAAAATGGTACCGAAAGCTTTTGCTTCACGTATTAATATATAAGATGGATACCTTTGCCTGCCGACAAGTTTATCTTTCGAGATAGCGAAGAGATAGAGACCGAAGCGACTCCCATAATTTAATTACTCCATTATTTCATAGTAATAACGTTCACGTTGTACTTCTCAAATTCACAAAGCGCGTAATTCAGTTACGATTTAGTTACAAAACGTCTGTGATGGCAGTGTCTATATTCAAACAATGGTTATCTGTAACCACGGACCAACCGTAACCAACTTCCAGTCATTGTTCGCACCGGAAGCCAGTACAAATGGCAACCATTCTTTTGTTTGGAGAAAGATGTTATGTTTATGACATCTCTCGTTATGTAATCGCTTTTCAGTTGCGTTATCTTAATCGTAAGCAGAGTTACTTGGAAATATAATTCAATTAAGACCTTTTCTCGCCATTTAAGTAAACGCCATCAAAATAAGGACGCGTTGCTATGTATAAACTGATACTGATGATTATTCTGAGATTTCCCAATGGGCTATGACAGGGTTTATAAAAAAAAATGTGCGGTTACATTATTTTTCAACTCTAAACGTGATTTAAGATATTATTATTATTTTTCTATTGATTATAATGTATTTTTGTCACGCTAATCTTTTATTCAACTCTCTGTCTCTCTCTCTCTATCTAATTTCTATATTTTATTTGATTTTTTATAAGTAGTATGCTCGGCACATTGCATATAGACAACACCTTCGTTTTATGAGAGCCTGGTACATCAGGCTGGATAGTCACAATATATCTCACCGAGCAGACCGATGCGAACACGAACACACATACAACCGTATATAACAGAAAGAGACAAAGAGAAAGAGAGGGAGGGGTCGTATAACGCGTGACGATTTCTGCCAGTTCACTCTACTGTAAGCCGCGTAAAAGAACTTCGTTCTAAACGTCGCAAAAACAGGTCTTCTTCAGTGCCAGAGATGCATTATCGACTCCTCTAGTGATGCTAATATCCATAGGCGAAGGTGACCACTTACCATCAGGTGACCCGTTTTTTGTACGTAAAGCTAAATTTTTAAAAAAAAAACCAAAACTTTGCTCACCAAAAGAAGGAAGAAGAAATTGTAAAAATCCGACCACAATTCGTTTCACACACAAACAAATAGACATGAACAAATACATCAAACTATTAGGTGTAATTCTAAGCATCCAACACTTACGAAGGATAAAAAACTTACGGACAAATTGAATCATCACTCATTAACCGCAAGTAACCGTATCCGTTTTTTGCCCATCCCTCGTCGCTACTCAATTAATTGGTGCCCAAACTTAATGGGATAAGGTTCGCCGTTATCCATTACTGTCCGGTTCCTATTTCAAACGGCGCAAAGAAATAATGTTCGTACCTTCGAGTATATCTTCTTAACACGTCTGTAAATTCTTGTTCATGTGTGAAATGGTCACCTTTTCTCGGGAAAATAAAATGAGAATTCAGTAGAGCGCGGGATATAGCGCTAATTCATAGTCGAGTGTGCCTAGGTGGTAGAACCTGTATGAATGAGAGTTCTCCATAATGTTCTCAATGGCAAGTGAAGTCTGGCAAATGATAATTATGATATCTAATAAATCTGACCTGATAGATAGTTATTGTCTATAAAGACTTTAGGGATAAGCTTAGTTTAAGTTATACATATTTAAATTCAATTAAAGGTAGTTAGGTAACCTTAGGTTCGTTACCTATGTATGTAATGTAACTAACATTACAATTAATGGGGCAAACACAAAATAACGTGCAACGCGCAAGCTCTGAGGTTGTACACTTGCGGAGTGTACGTGACGAGCGTCAGTTGACCCACATGCTTGTAGTAGTGTACCGATCACAGCGCGCTTGTATGAAGCTTGCCTTCTGGTCCTTATTTATTCCTGTGGCCTAACCCTACTCATCCTGAGAAAAGGACGGTACTCGGTAGTGGGTCAGTGGTAAGTTGTTGATGATATTGACGGAGTGGCAAAATTTATCCCAAATCTCCGTGCTTCGGAGGGGATAGTCCCGATTACTATTTAGGTAACAGTCATTAAGCGCTGGTCACACCGCAAGCTGGCTGGCTAGCATCGTTCAAGTCGCTAGCGTAGCTTAGCTTTGTAGTTCGCGTGCGAGTGAGATAATAGATGTCCGCACGTTCGCCCGGTTTCGGTGTGAACCAAGGGTGTGAACCCACATAGTTTAGCTCACCAAAGCTTCGCTTAGTTGGCATAATTTCCTCGCCTCACTTCGACCGAACAGCCCGCTCGTTCGCCAGCTAACAGTGTGGCTTAAGCGTTAAGATTTGTTGGAGGCTAACCAATCCCTACTAGAGTAATTAAACGCTAATTATTTTTAAACAATATTAATCTCTGACTTTTATTAAATGTATGACGACTCCGTGGCGCGTTGGTCAGTGGGCCTGATTGACGAGCGTGGGTCCCGGGTTCGATCCCCGCCCGGGGTAGACATTTATTTGGCAGATAAATATTTGTATTCGGGTCTTAATTGTGCTGTTATGTGTCCGCCCCCCACAACACAGGGAATCGTAGTGCGGGGTGTGAGTGAGTAAGCGTTTATATACGTAAG
>DWMR01000084.1:0-17331 GCA_018245355.1 Dalla costala
TGAGGTTTTATGTAAATTTAAGTAATTATGTAAAAGACCAAACACACGGTAACATATCCAAATTTCAAGATTATAACAACTCATTTTTAAAATATGACAGGAAACTTCATGTAGAGCACTTTAAAGTGCTGTCCTGAAAAGTTGCCAAGTTGTAGATCGGTCTTTGTTCTACGACTGCGACGATATATAGGTATGTTATGCAGAAAGCATAGTTTATCTCGAATAAAATAGAAATCCACGTAATATCGTGATATTAAATTAGTTGTAATAAGTGTGGCTATAATTAAGAATGAGTTGAAATACTTTTGCCAAAGACATGACGGATTTTTTTAATATCGTCTTTGTAACACGTAAGCCGAAGCTTTAAGTAGGTTTAACCTATCGAGCGATGATAAATTGACTATATAACTGCCCAAGTAAAAATCCGACTATTCTCCAAATTGTAACTTCGTGTATAGGGCGTTAATTTAGTGCTGATTTTCGACTTTGAGTGGGGTTACCCAACCACACATCAATCAACAAATTCAAAAAGTTGTGCTTTGCAGTGCAAGTTTTTAACTGTGACGTATAAATTTTATCTATATTTTTTCGTTTTAGTTAGCATAAGTTAACATTTCTTTTCTTATTTGCATCATCATGGTTCAAAAGTTAAAGAAAACAAACGTTAGTAAAATATAAAATATGTAAGGACTTAATTCGTTTAGAAATGTATCAAGTTACGAAACCAAAACTTAATACTAGACTAAAGGGTTAAGTGCCTGCTTGAAACTCATCAGACATTAACACTGTGTCAACATGAACATAAATTTTAACAGAAAACATTATACCGTTGGGTCATGCTGTAAAAACTGGCCCGTCGTCTGTTATGTAATTATTTCAATTAACCTTTTGGGCGAGTCGAAGTTTTCACCGTTACTTTACTTACGATAGTTAAAATAAAAAAAGGTTAAATAATTTAAAAAGATTGCATGTTTTATTGATTTCAATTTAGGTTTAGTAATAAAATCCTTTATAAGCATCCCGCCCCGACGTGTCGCTTTCCCAATTTTATATAGCAGGGAGAGCAAGTAAAAACAAATACTTTTAGTGTAGAAGCTTTACATTTCCAAATGAAAACTGAAGCCTCCTTTTCCAGCCGGCATAAACTTCTATTTTTAACTCAACACAATAAAAATGGGTTGGTACCTATACGGCCTTTTAAATAAACATTTTCACTCACTCATTCATTGTTACAATAAATCAAGGCTATGATGAATGTCAGCATTTTGATCAACAGTCTATGTTGATCAAATGCTGACATGCTGAAACCATTTGAATAATATGGTGACTTTATATTGAACTGATTTATAATCTATTTACGTGACGATGTGCGTCATAGAAAAGAGCTCTATGGGTTTAGTTTACATAAACTAGATTATAAAATGCTCCTACGAGTTATCTAACTAAATCGGACAAATTCTATTACGGTTGACGTGATTCACGTAACTGTTCAAGAATTACTTACATAAACATACGCAACTCATGGCTGTTAATTGACTTGACGGTAACTAAACGGTAAAACAAAGTAGGTACCTATAGATTCTTTAAAAAAACTCGTGAGGCCCACTTAAATGCTATTATGTGTAAAAATCGACAGCTGGTTCAATATGTACGCTTCATTGTGCTTAAATTAGCATATTGTTAGGTAAGTCATACTAACTTACAAACTTTTTTTATAAATGGGTACGTGTAAGCCTAGATGTAGAGTAAGCCAGTGCTCTCTAGAAAACGTAAATTATGCTCACATCTGAGTGTCACCAGGAACTAGTTTATTGATCACCACTTGAAGCGATAGGTATATTCGCAGTAAGGTACCGGATAAAACCTTTTCAATCAATCAATTATGTTCGTAGCGTGGTTCCGTAGCGTGGTATTTTATGAACGTTGAACGAAAATGAATGTAGGTATTTCCCAACCAAATATAGCCAATACTCGGAACTGAACTCAAAAAGATAGGAGATCTCATGTAGAGCCAGGGTCAAAATAGAAAATAAATATATGCACAGTGTTTCTTTTAACAGGGGCAGTGAGGGGAATTCCCTAGGGGAAATATAACAAAATTGCTTTCGTAAAAAAAGATACAGAAATACCTAACATAGTTCTGTATCTGTTATGGTTTCGGACACACTAAACAAAATTGTCGCTACTATGGCCAAGTAAATTCTTGATAAGCAAATTTTCAATAAATGCCTGAGCATCTCCATGGAATATAAGTATGTATGTATTTAAGTTTTACACGTAATTGCAAACTGCAAAGACTGCAATTCCAAAGGATTTTATACAAAACATGTTTACATTATGAAATCAAGAAGAGAACTCTGGATTATACTTATTTATATGCTCTTTGGTCTTAATCTCAACCAATAATACTTAGCTATTAACATTTCCTTTGCGACGTCGTCCCTATTTAACCGTAATGTAACATCTGTGTTCAATTAACATATGTACTTGTTACATTACTATACGAGTTTGGCCTGGATTTACTCAGTAGCACAAACTTGTATAAGCGATAATAATAAATTATTGCGTATTCTCTCTCGATTATGCATTTGAGCGGGACGAATGCAAAATTCAATCCTATTAAATGTCATGTGGTTTTAGTTTGTGATATTAAAGTTTGATAAAAAGTATAATTATTAGCATACGAGACATTTCCCGCGGCTTTGCCCGCGTAAACTTCCCACATCTATCCTACGTGAATAGTGCTTAAAAGTACAAAAAATTCTCTCCATCGTTGCTCCGATGTCGTGTGAAAGGAAAGAAGGACCAATTAAAAACTACATTATTGCATTTATATGCTTAATATTTAATAATGAAATAATTTACAAGCACGTCTGTAGTCTGTACTTAATTCCAAATAAGAGCTAATTTTGCACAAGACGTCTCACATAACCCACACCTAAAACATACACTTCTACCATTTTCACTAACACCCGTAATGTAGGTACCATCTAAACCCGAAAAATGAAAAGATAATGAATAATGATACGGACGGGGCGCGACTGAAATATTTCGAAATTTGATAAATCATGCTATAACTTCGTAATCAAGATGGTAGTGATAGTAACATACGCCATGTGGGGTTTCATCTTCCGGATTTCATTCCCAGTCGAAGCAGGCGTTTATGTGACAGATATGTGTCCTTGGATCTTCGTTTTGTGCAGTCTCGAGTGTATGTCCTGCCACCGCGCAAACGGAATTCCAGTGCGGGGGTGTCGGTGAAATCACAAGATCCAAATACACGAATATCAATCATGTTTTAATAAAAACTACAAAATGCGCAACTTCAACGCAAGGCATGTCCGCTCCGGAAACGGTGAATGGATGCTCGTAGTTCGAAAGCGTTCTGGCCAATACTCACCGGGATCTTTCTCAATTGTCACTATAATAACCGGTCATTAGAATAGTTGAGAAAATGAAAGTTAGTAAGTAACGTTAAAGAAAAGAGCGAATGAATATTTTGTATTTAGTAAAAGTAACTTAAACAAGTCATTTTCAACACCCTTACTTACCCCGATCCACGGATCCACTATTGAGCGCAAGTCGCTTGTATGATGAAAACGGTATATTCGCCAACGTTTGTAATTTAATGATTACCTACTGTGCAAGACAACTGTGGTGTTATAAGTATGAATTTTGGCCTCCGGTTTTGGAAGGCCGAGTTCGAATCTAAGGTTTTTAAAACCCTTTAAGAACGCGCGTAATTCACCGTGGGCGTCCACTTCGTAGTATTGAATTAAATTAATATGCTAGTTCGAAGCTAATCTCTGCAATCTAAAATCTGTATATGGAAGGTACACTAGGTACCGAGCAGAAAGAATGTGCGCGAGCCAGTTGAACTCACACGCAGATCATTTAAAAATTCCAATCACGGCGGTGTCTCTAGCACATTCACGCAAACAGAATGCTTCATTCGCCATCTTGATTAAAAATAGTTTTAGTTACTATTGTCGGTACAACTCAGTCCTTTGCATTCATAGTATTTTAAATAACAATTTCATCTTTAAATACTTAAATCCTAACTTGATTTGTATCATTTGTTTAGCGCTAAAATAACGAAAATAAGTATTTTATTAGCTACACTAGATTACCTGGTCCCAATGGTTCTGGTATAAAAAGGAATCGTTTCTCAGAGTTTCAAATAAAGAATGAAAATTTCGCTGAAAAATCATGCAGTTGACAGGACGAGGAAATAATTTAAAATGCTTTACTTACACAATAGTCACGTAATTCCCGTACGCATAGTCAGAACGTAAGTATACGTAGAAGTAGGAAGTAGAAACTTAGAGCATAGGTAGGTATATAGCATTGTAGGTAAGTATACGAAGGTGAGTATAAAAGTGGTAACGGAAACATAAAAAAGATAGGAACTCTCGCGACAGCTATTTATGAATCAGATAGTATGGAATCTTTATTGCGACTTTACGTTACTATGAGTATATCATGTTAAGCTTACTTTCAATACAACTTTGTCGTTTTCCATTTACGACGGAATTGTATCTATTTATATGTTGCGTGAGTGCACGCTTAAGGTGTGATAAAACAAGTTCGTATGTACTTGAAACTAGATTTTCCAGACGTGAATAAGCATGAAAACGCATGAAATTTAATATAAATTTAGACTAGAGCCCGCGTTAAGTTTGTTGTTTTTTGGAATATTAAATAGTTAGTTTAGTGGAAACCATTAACCCCTCCACCAATCCACACTGGAACAGCGAGGTGGTGTGCGCTCTAGATCTCCTCAACTGCCAGGAGAGATCCGTGCCCTGCTGTGGGAGGGTAATTAATGGTAACCAAACACGTAAAATGTAGTAATACGTTGTTCCCATTGGCCATTTTATAAGGAACCTCACAATGGTTGAGCACGTTCACCAAAGAGACACCGCTGTATCACCAGTTCTACTCATCCGATCGTGATGAGACCAATAGTAGAGTAGGTAGATGTTAAGTTGAAAAATTAGTTTTTAAACAGACAAAAATTCTAAAACAATTGTTTGGGCTCCAGACATAACATAACCCAAGTGGAATTTTCTAAATAAATACAATGTTACGTTACAATTTTATAATTAGCAGAGATAGGAATGGACGTAGAGACTTCTTGTGCATAAAGGAAAGTTTGAAAATAGAATAATAATATGCAAGTGTTTGAATAAGTTTCGTAATGCATCAAATTTTGCTATTATTTTAAACATTTTACGAAAATAAATGCATGCACTGCGTAGAAAAATAAAAGTAACTTGAGACATTTCGTTGTCTACGTCAGTTATTACACTGGACTTTACAGTTATCATCCTACTATTACTACCTGCTTCCACGTCAAGAACAGTTTGTTTACGGCTATTTGAAATGCATTACTACCCTAACGTTGTGTTAATGTGTACCTAATCAAACAAAAAAATTTACGATTGATACAAATTTTATACCCTTCGGATTTGGATAAAACAAGCATTCTGGTGTAAATTTTCTTTTTTACTTATTGGTCCTTTATATTTGTGCACCCTGTTTTAGTTTGTTCTCTACCCAAGGGATATCTGGAAAAGATCACTCTATAGCGATAAGACCGCGATTTGTACTGTCTTCGATAATTATATAATAAATAAAAAGATAATAAAAAGTAAACGCATTGGGTTGGAGAACCTGTTATGTTTATGATATTATATGCTAGATGTAATATAATAATAATAATATTATAATAATATATGTTGCTGTGATTATTTCGTTTGTACAAAGAAAATAATCTATTCACACTACTATTCGCCAGCATCATACTCGTGATTTCTAAAAGTCAAAGTCCTAAGTTTTTAACCTCGGAACGTGTAGATGGTCAAAATCTATAAGCTACCGGTTATCAAAACTCGAAACTATGCTTTAAGCTTCAATAATCTATTAACAATAAAATCGGTCATAGAAAATCTTGTCACGTAATGGGCGTTTTACATCAGTATCTCATCATTTATGCCATAATCAATGGCGACTGATGACAATAAAGGTGTGGGCGAGTACTAGGTAAGGCAAATGTAGGCGGGCACCCTACTGCTGCTCGTATTCGTAATAACAAGCTGAGTGTGGTCACATAAGATTACGTAATGGAAGTAGTTTCTTTTCCATAGAAAAATAAATAGCCTACATCTTATTTTTCTTAATGCTCAACTGCTTGTTTATTGACGGGATATCACAAAATAGATTTAAGTGCCTGCTCTTAAAGGTCAAATGCGTCATCTCTGAGATGTATGGCACCCACCTACCTTCTATCAATATTAGCCTTTAGGTAATTTTACAATTTTACCCTAATAATATTGAGCAGCAGCTGATCTACTGACCACAGCTCAGAATGATGATAGGATAAAAATTAAAAGGATTGACTTATTAAGAATTTCTGGTTTGTAGTAGATTGTACAGAAAGACGGACAAACGAGCAAGGAAATGACAGATAAAGGCTTGCTTAAGAGTCTATTAAACAAATTGAAGGTTTGAAAAAACAGGGATGTAGAGCAGTGTATCAACTTTTATAGCTATTGGTAGATTTTAAACTTATAGCTAGTCCAATGTCTGTCTGTCTTTCTATGCTGCTACGTGGATGGCCGAGGTTCGAATAAATCTTTAGATTTCTTTAGGTAAGGTGACTTTCCTGTACGTTATCACTTTGCAAAAATTTGCATCACTGTCTGTAGGCCACAAATAGGATGTCGGCTGCATTGGATGAAAACATAGTATAACTTATGTACTATAATAAAGGTACCTAACTGTTAAACTCATGTGAAGTGAATGGCCGTGCAGGCTCATGCGACGGGCATTTAGCGTTGCACTATCAAAGAAATCGCAACAAGTTTTGTTGCTTACTATAGGGTTGAACGAAATAACGTCAGATTCTCAGAACAGAGATGTGGTCAGGTTAATGTGCGTTTTAATAAGTCGATACCTAGCAAGCCGCAATGTCCACTTGATGTCCAAAGTTCTTTTTCACTCCTGAGGACAAGTTGAAGGCTGCGGCTGGATGGAATGTTTGACCATTTGAACACATTTCCGGCCTATTAATAGTCCCTTCCCTTTACCAAGTTAGTGCTGGTTCGAATCTTTACGAGTAGGTAAATCACGTTACATATTATAATGGTCAGTTAGTTAATAAGAACAGTTTTATACTGACAACCCTAACCACTTAACGTTTTATAACATATCACTGAATTCCTGAGAGTCGATAGAATCGGAATCACGAATACATTTTACACGTGAGCGTCGCAACAAAAGGCCTTAAACTTAGACTATGGCTATAAAATATAACAGCCTTACATCTAGTGTGACAAACTGTTCCCTTTTGTACTTTTGTACATGCCGCTTTTGCGCTGTGAGCTGTTAAATAAAAATAAAATTGTGTCTTATGTGTAACCTTTACTCCGATATACGGTAGAATTGATTTTGGTTAGCTAAATTAGAGTAAACCACAGCAGACCGGTGACGACAGCGAAACAAAAATTCTTATTAGATGACGTATTGGGCAACTCTACGCAATAACCAAATTCCAAATAGTCACAGTTTCGGGAAAATCTCAGTTTAGCAAACACATATACAATACAGCATATTTAAATTAATGTTTGACATAAAATAACAACGGTATGCTGATTTCGTAGCCCCAAATGATAATAACATACATAAATCTAAAATTTTATCAAGTACAAACCCTCAGTATAATGGTCCCTACTGTAAGTGTGTTAAGACGAATATAGTGAAAATGTTTGTTATCAGGCAAAGACTATTCTCTCACAGGTAGAATAGGGTATGAAAGTTTGTAATTAACGACTTGTGCGCGGGCGCATCCGCGAGCAAAGTCCAGTCTATAATAATTAAGTACTTTGGGTACGCAAGTACTTATCCTTAAACTATGCAGTAGCTTTAGAGAATTTTTCATATTGCTCGCTCGTGACATAGGGTGATACTTTCGATGCGACGAGACAATTCAAACAATGGTGTAATTACCGCGGAGAGAGTACCAGCACGCACTCGTCCGGCCCATTTGCATTGAATGGTGGCGCGAGCGCTTGTCGCACGAATCGCAATCACCTCCAGGATCAGACCGATCGGATCAAACGATCGACCGATGCTCCAATATGCTATAAACATTGTCATTGAAGTTACAAATATACGAAGATAGAGAATTGCCGAGAGCTCGCAGTATAAGTAATTCTTACAATTTTACCAAAATGAATATTTGCAAAGATTCAAGGTTTGGTGCAGGTAGGAATGCCTATATGAGGTTACATTGTTTTATCGTTTTTTTTTTAACTTTACAAGAAAAAAGAAAATCGAAATAGTAGTTTGTTTACAATAATAGAAAGCAAAGAAACTTACCGGAAGTTCGATGTAATCCGAAATGGTGTATTTCGCAGCGCCTTGTCGAATGTCAGCCAGAGCAGTGAAATGCTCGTCACGACGTGCCTTCCTTCGCAGAAGTGCTCTTGCATAGGGATACGCCGATAAGTATTCTCCGTAAGCGTCTAACAATTCACCCATGAACAACTGCTTAAGCAATATTGAGCTCTCGCTCAGTTCTCCTTCTGCCGGCGGAGGAGGTAGCTCTCGCATCTTTAAAGAGCCCGGGATATTTTTCGTCGCGAAAGTACTGATTCCGCTCGTCGATTCGCATGATGTGTACGCACCGGTTGAATCGCTCGAACCACATTTCGAAAATGGAAAAGCGGATGAGGTGCCACTTTTTTCACTGCTAGCAGAACTCTGGCGTGTGGTGATTGATTTCTCGTAGTAATCCGAATATTGTGGTTCAGACTGGCCTTCCGTTGACGGCGAAGTCTCATCGGTTCCGACATGGTTATAAGCACCGTTCTTAATACAGTCGTACAAATCCTCTATAGATTCATACGGCGTCATGCTTCCACACGAATCCCTCTCGTCGTCTCTTAACGTTTCATATATCTCGTGATCTTCGTTGCGACGTCTGGCCACCGGAGTGATAGCGGAATCTGATCGACTTCTCTTTACATTCGGAATTTGATCATATCCAAAATCAGCTGGATTCAGGAAATGCCACCTAACGTTGGACCAAACATTATCTGTCGCATCAGCCGATATTCTATGGTCTGCACAACATTGTCCACCTTTTCTTATTGTCACCGTAGTTACATTTTCGTTATTTTCTACGATTGAACTGTCAACCACTGATTCAGTGCTATCTACGGGGATATCGACAATTAATTTACGAAGACAACCTCCAAGCGATGAAACACTGGATCTATTGTCATCATCTATCTTGCGATGAACTGAGGTTTGATCGTTAGATTCCGAAGTCGTTATTTCCGATGACGAGTCAATATCATGTTGTGACAATACCCCTTCTTGAATCAATTCAGTCAAAATGCTTTTAGATTGATCGATTTGTTGTTCGAGTTCGAGATCGAGATCTTGTGTTAAAGATGCAGAATCATCTTTGCTTTTTTCGCTATTACTTGATAACAAACCTGAGTCAATGTATTTTCTCATTCGTTCAGTGAGAGCCTCGCTTGCTTCTGATACTGATTCTAAGTAGTAGAACAGTAGATGATATTCTTCTTTGGTGATAACAGCTGCTCTTAGCAAAGGTTTTCCGTACAATTCTATTGCGGAAAATAGCGTTGCAGCTGTAACAATAGAAAACTTTGTGTTTGATATATTATCACTATATTCATGACCTAATTACAATTTATAATGAAAGTGTACACTCTACACTTGCGCAACAGTAGGTAGAGCGCAATGTAGAGTCGTCAACATTAGCACGAAACGCAAACGCATCGCATCCATAATCATTAAATGATACATAAGCGTTATAAGTTATAAAATCAGATTTTGACATATAACATTATACGTTATAACATTAGATTGTATTTGTGTTTAAGGTTTTGATTTTTTACTGTTTAACTGTTGCCCTAAGGGTCCTTGGTAAAAATTAGAATTTTTTAAAGGGTCACCTGCTTGTCTGTCAAGCAAAACCCATGTTCCTCAGAAATGGCAACTAGCTAAATTTGATTAATATCAAATTATACATTTTCATAGTTATACACAAAAATCAATGATCCAATACAGATCCTTTAGTTGATTGATGGCTACTTTTAAATTTTTCTTAAGTGCACAACCCTAAAATTACGCATACAAAGTAAGTATGTTCCCTCTGCCATTCGCATTTTTAAAAGTACCTATACTTAATGACTTCAAAGGTAGAGAAGTAAAGGCGCCTCTATTGTATATTAACATTACAGTCGCAGCACATAGTAATATTACCTTCGCATACGCTCTGATATTAGAGATGGGATAGATTCAGAAACAATAAAATCGAGTACCTAAATAGCCTGAGGTAAATATGGAAAATACATGCAATTCTTTTACATATTTAACGATGTATAATTTATAACAAGTGCTGTGATTGATACACGCATCGGCACTCACTGCTGCTACTTAGTGTATCAGTAAATATTAATAATATTAGTGTATGCCAACGACTACAGTTGGTGTATGCCATCAAATTTTATGAGGTAAAAGCTTCGACGGAACAACTCCCATACCTTTACACTTAACAGCTACGGTTGTCTTATTTCTTATGCATTATTAAAGCTTGCATTAATTATTTTATTTTCGAGTTTTAAGCATACTTTTGAAAATTATTCCATTCCATAATTTTTGAAGTTATACTTCTTTATCCGCGATATAAATATATTAGCATGTGACGGCAAAAGTAAAAAGCTACTATACGTTGAAGCGGTTCAAGTTAACATAAGTAAGGAACGTATACGTATCGTGTGTATACGTTTATTTTGTGTATTTGTTTCTGGACTAAGTATTATTTACTCGTGCGAGCATTCATAAGTTTCGGCTATTTATAATTAACTTTTATTTTGTTTATAACCCCAGTACTTATAACTTCCTAATTCTTCCGCGTAAACACACATAACACGCACAATTTAAAAAAAAAGAATACGAATCGAGAATATAAACCCAGCCTTAACTCTCGGCCTTCACTATTTAGTCCGCGTAGAGTTCTGCGAAAGATTACCGGACAATGGAGTGCGTACAGCGTATACGCGCTTCATTATTGCCAAACCGCTTTCTACAAACATCGCTCGCATGAACGGAATACAAAGCAATGCTGAATATACTTGCTACCACGTAACCGCTTTACGTTTAGGCTATACGCTAATCACAGGCTATACGTATCTATACGTTCAATAGGTTTTATGATTTACCCTCTCCTACTAGCTTTGTAACCTTATTAGTTGTTGTATGCTGTATTCAAATTTTTCATTAAAATTTCCGTAAGGAGCTTATTATTGGAAATTGAGCATTATGTAAGTAGGTACGTACGGGTAACTGCATAAACTTTAGCAGCTTGAAGCCTTCAACGGTAAATAGGTACGTAGGATTTATAGTTTTTAAAGTCAGTGAGTGGTATTTTATATTTATTTAGATAATGGTGGCAAATGGGCAGTTTACGAGGTATTTAAGTGGTCGTTTCAGCCAATGCACACCTGAAACACACTTCGAACCGGACCACTTGTTTTCGAAATCGGTGTTAAATGGGTAGGTACCTACTCGACACCCACTAGACCTCGGCGTGACCGCTTTGACCATCAAAACGTGGATGTTCCAAAGTATAAGGCAATCCGAGCGTCTTCAAATAAAGAATAAACAACACACTCACCGTAAATTTTTTCCCAGGCGAGGAAAACCTCCAGATCCTTGCCATCCCATTGGGGAGGCTCATATTCCACGACTAATACTTCGCCCTCCAATGCCATGACAGGCGCCCTGGGATCCGCTGGGGCCTTCGACCCCCCGAGAAACAATAGTGCTGTAGGAGGACCTGTTAAGGCCAGAGGTAGGGGAAGAGGTCCAGCTAGTGGGAGGGCTTGAGGCGCAGAGAGAGGCCCCGAAGGAAGCCCAGCCACCACAGCCCCAGCTTCTTGCAAGGGCTCGCAGACGACCTCCGCAACTGTGTTATTGCCCCATACTGTAACCTGTTGGCAAAGAGAAATATATCTTTAATTTGGTGTTTACTGAATACGGCAAAGAATATCCTTTGTAATATTATAAATGATGTGTCTGTTGGCTCGAGGTGATTTTTTTATAGACACGGGTTATGGGCCGGAGTGACACCGTCTACTTTTTATCCCAGAAATGCACGGTTCCTGGGGACGGGCGGAACCGCGGAAAAAACCGCGCTTGTTTACATTTTTCAAATAATACATTTCTGGAGATAACATTTAAATGATTAGAATTAAATTTCTTAGCTTATAATAATTATTAATTACGACCAAACGGTTACGTAAATCTGTCTCTCCACCCATGATTTTATCCTTAGTGATTTAAGACTACCTGGGCCTACATTTCCGAATTGACGCTATCCAATCACCTGGTCTTAAACCTTTGTCGATCAGTTACGATTGATACAAGCCGCCGCCGGGTTTTGAGCGCTTCTTTGAAAGTTTTACACCCTAATAATAACCAAAATATCTGTCTGCTCGCTACGAGTCATCCACTAGTAGTCGCCTGTCCATTGCCGCACTCCATTAAATGCAGATAAAACGACACAATGAACATAAAACAAAGCCTATTATATAGAATTTACTACCACGAACTGTCTACTGGGGAGGTACGTTCTTTTTGGGATATTTAAAAATAATCAGTCTGGACATCTAAAGCCACACAAAAAACTAATCGTAGATACCGAAGATGTCTGTAAATTTTTCTAGGAATTGACTGACATTAAAATTCTGAGTCATAGATAGGTTAGATGCATCTATAAAATGATTACGCAAGTTGTAAAACGACTTGTCATAAAATAATGCGATGTGATGTGTGATTTATTAAAAAGCGGGCATGATAACATCAACATTTTGGTTTAAAAGCCAAAATTTATTGCTTAACTTAGGTGTACAATAAATTACATTTTAGGTCACGCAACCTCAACATTATTAAAAATATGATTGGATATAACTAGATAAGAAAATGACCTACGTGCTTACTTAAATCAGATGATTATCCGAAACTGTTCTTTTCATTAGGACACAATACGTAGATCTGCATACATACATTTGCATTTGAATATCCCTTACTAAGTCCTTACCTTCTAATTATACAAGACCGAATTGTACCTTCTTAACTTTAACGATAAATGTAAATATTATAACAGCAACATGTAAATGGAGGAGACTCAAAGACCTTGACTGCTTGAGTTCATGGAGTTTTTATCGATGGCCCTCATGACGTCACGTCAGAGATATGCGCACGCCCCCCCTCCCGCGCATTTGCCGCACCCAAAACGAAGCCTCCTGCAGGATAATGCGCATGATACATCTTCAACGAGAAAAAAAATTAAAACAAGATCCAGTGAACAAAAAGCAGTCAGTTTTACACGGCCAACACGTTTTGATATTACAGAATGCGAAGACAAACCTCGTTATTTTATTTTACGCCGCGTTTAACCGTAGTCAAATTTGATTCTCCTGCCTACCATCCTTTACGGCTGTTGCTTTGTCTCGGGACTAAAATAATTTGATGGGTAGGTATTTAAGATGAAATGACTAAGACGGTAAAATATAAGTTCAGGTTTGATTTAGTAATTTACTCAGGAGGAATTTAATGCGAGAGCCATATCAGCTGAAGACAAAGGCGTTATGCTATTCCAACAGACAGATGACCTAATGCTTTTTTTAGTACGTAGTACAATTGATATAGGTACCTACTTCCAGTGTTATTTCTTCCCCTTCCAACATTGCGTCAGTGCGGAAGGATCAGTGGCTTTCAGATGTTCCATATAGTATAGACCGCCCGAATAGCTTCGGTTTCAATTAAGATTCCAGGGAACAACTGTTTAACGCGCTCTCGAAAAAACGGCATGGGCACCAATCACGTTCGTCTCAATTTATTGGATAGTTATATAGGAGATTTATTATATTAGTAGGATTCTTCATCATCCGAACTAACCCACTACATACCACGAATTTCCTCTCACAATGAGAAAGGTCATAATCGAACGTGGCGAACTGTCAGTGGAGCACTGCGCGCTGGAGTTCAAACTTTGGACGTCGCAATAGGAAGGCCCAAGTCATAACCAGTCACCTATCAACGCTTCTACAGGACTTTCTTAGCACGAATGTAAATTCTGATTAGGTTGATAGTCGACATTAGACAGTCATGGAACTCACGACGGCAGCCAAGCCAACGGCCGTAAGGTAGGAAAGTTTATTCAGCTATTTATCATATTCATATTCATAAGATCTTTTCAAAAGCTCCGTTTAATTCCAACGAACAGAAACGAGTAATAGATTAGTGTCGCTTATACTACCGAGCCCCTAATGATCTGAGAGAGAGATATCTTATTTAAACGCTAATGGCCACGGTTGATCCATTAGCTAAAGGAAGATGTCGTCAATTTGCCAGTTAGATAACGTACGCATAAAAAGCTTCCAACGCCACGCGACGTTAGACACGTAAACCTCTTCGGTGCAAGTTAGATAGCACATTACATTTTATTTCACCAGATTTAATACACGGATTTTTTACAGCTCCATTTCTGCCGTGAAGCAATTCGCATTGCGATTCGGGAAAAAGTACCTACGTAGTAGGTCCAGATACGGTACATCCATCCTGTGTACGTTTCGCCCGGGGCGGTACCACCACCACCGCCACAACCATTTCTGCGTTGCACTAATTATTTTTCCTACAAGTACCTACCTATGTTCCGGTCGAAAAGGTATGGATAACAATCGCACATATACAAGAGGCCACCACCTGTCCTCGGGGATAGCAACGCATTTGTGACCAGCTTCGAATAGGACAAATCTAACGACTACTAACTGGACGATTAGGTTATAATATTTACTAACAGAACTAACTTACACTAATAGTCATAATCATAATGCCCACTGTCCTATCAATAACGACTAATAACCAATTGATATTCTTATTAACACCTACTAACAGGACTAACTAACTAACAGTTAGGCAGTGGTTGGTTGAAATACCAGACCGTTTGCTATTCTAATTACATTAAAAACAGTTATATTGTAGTCAATTAAAGAAGCCGTTATAGCAAAATTATCTAACTCCAAATAATTAGCGTCCCGCCATCTAGCAACAGAAGATAGTACTAAAATGCCAATAAGCGCCATCTTGTAGCATCACAGAACACCAACAAGCTTTGCAGCAAAGATAGAGGGAAGTCCCCAGTCAAAGATAGAACGACTAAGCAGTTCTGTAGTTTGTCCAAAGATGGCGCTGTACTTAATAATTCAGGAAAATGTTGTTATAATAGAAGATTTTAGGTAAAAATAAAAACCATTAAGATACTATCTACTAAAGTACTAGAGAAGCTATTTAAAGCATAAGTCATGTTCCTTTTTTGGTTACTTAAAGATATCCGTCGATAATACTCATAAGTTAAGATTAATAATATATTTAGATTATCTGATTTACTTACTTAAATAATATTCATATTTCAATCTTATGTTTATCGGTATCTGTATTGCAACGTTTCGCCCACATAAAGTTATTTTTTTTCTTTCTTCTAATTTTGGATATTGGCTAGTAGGTAGGTACCTACCTACCTAGTACCAGTTTTACGTTAAAAGACAATGAAATCACTCAAAACGCACGCAATAGAATATGAACCAGCGACCGGCAATTTACCTTTATTTAATTTATCTGCCATAGTTAGACATGATTTGATTTTTGAAAATTAGTAGTGCCACTTGTACTTTTTATATTGTTCGATTTATTTGTAAAAATAAAATATTTATGTAGGTCATAAGTACCTATCTATATAATAAAAGTAGGTTAAGAATGTGTATCTATTTGTTTTCCAAAAGCTCTACTTAATATCATGATAAAACAAAGTGAATTCTCCGAAAAATTGCATAATTCTTATAAAAAGAAACAGGGCAACGAGACCTAATGAGTGAAAAGCGGGTGAATGCCCGAATTTATATCCACCGAGAAAATAATACCTACAGATCACTCGACACCCGATGAGTCTTGTCTTGAGCAAGCAACCTGAATTAACAAACGTGACATAATTTTTTTTTCATGTAAACATAGTAGCACCCAGCACATCTACCTACACATACACGTGAACATCAGATCTCATGACCAACCTATAATAGGATTGTAGGAATAAGACTATTCGTCAATCACATCCTTGTTCGTGTTCGTTTGTTTAATCCTAAATGAAAACATAACTGGGAAAAACGGGCCAAGTCCGTCTGGTTCGTCTGTTTCCTTCGAAATAATTCAGCCTATCAAGGTCCTTAGACCATAACCTCATTTTACTCCTACCTTCTCCTTCCCATCATCCACGTAACCCATGAAAGGAGCCTCGTTCAGAAAAACGCAAAGTAATTATTTTTATCATGAGTCAGTGAATCAGTGGAGCAGTAAAAAAATTGCTAACTTTGGACTGCTCTATATTTAAAATTTCAAAAGCCCATATTAATAGGAAACAGATATAATGACATGCTTGCTGAAACTTGGCCTAGCGCACTGCCGTAAGCTCAGATTTCAGTAGTCATGCGAATCGCTCCACAAGTACGTTGTCACTCCAGTACACAGATTCTACCACCTCCTATTTACTTCTTCTTTTTCTTCAGCCCACATCAGTCCACTGCTCGACATAGGCCTCTCCCACAAGGCACACCACTGAACCCGATCTTCGGCTCTGCTCATCCATTTACTCTCCGCCGCCTTGCGCAGATCGCACTACGTTTGCCTAGTCGCTCCTATTTACTACTTTGTTTGAATACCTATAAGGTACTTTGATTACTCTGTGGCCCTAGCTCTAGCCAAGAGGGTTGATCATGCGCGTCACAGGTCGCGCTAATTCGTGGCCGAACCCTTCTAGTCTTTTCTGATATTACTTCTGTTTGGCGTACAAATAAAGAATATTCTATTCTATTCTATTCTATAAACCTTATACCATTACATTTATATATTTTATAATTTTATATATATTGGTCCGTACATATGAAATTGGCGTTTTCTATGGGAGGAACATAAAGTCGTTTTTTTTTTATGAAATATATTTAATTAATCAAAGTATGTACCATTGCTATGTATGCACTTTTGCCATCTCATAGGTAGTTCATTGATCCCCTTACTAAAAAAACCATTCGGGCGGGAATCAATAAAATCTTTGAAGGCGGTTTGGACTGCCCCATCGGAGTTGAATTTTTTTCCTTGCAAGTAGTTATCCAAATTGCGAAAAAAATGGTAATCTGTTGGAGCAAGGTCCGGAGAGTACGGTGGATGTCTAAGACATTC
>DWMR01000085.1:0-17330 GCA_018245355.1 Dalla costala
TCGGCCTCTCCCAAAGCACGCCACGGAGCCCGATCTTCAGCTCTTCGCATCCATTTTACTCCCCTTCATTTCCGCAGATTTTCGATACCTACATTGGTAAGCGGTAAATATGCGACTGACCTGAAGTGACCACCTTCTTGATGGGCGTCCCGAGGGAGGCCTCGATGACGCGCACGTCGCGCACCAGCTGCCCGAACTCGCCAGGAGTGAGCGAGCACACGTGGTCCGTGCCCTTCATGCCCTTGTCCAGTGTTATGTGCTTCTCTAACACCTGCGGGGGAAATCCATCGGAATCACCATGTAAGCTGCACCGATGTTGCAAATGTGTAGCTATAGGCCGAGCAGAAAAATAAAAACCGGCGCCAATTGCGAGGTTGTATGGCCATATGCCATGACGTCGATGCCATATACTTAGTATTTTCAAGTTTTAAAAATTAATCAGGTGCATAGATGTCTGACGGATGAAAATATTAGCGAGGGTATCTGGTTGGTCTTTGCGTTTCTTCTACTTCTTTTAGGTAGGGAATGCGGTGCCACGCTACCGTCTAAATTGGTCAGTGTCTAAGTTAGTATTACCATGAACAACCCTTTTAGAAAAAAGCCATTTAGTGGCTAAGTGCATGGTTGGCAGAACTTACGAACCTTTTTAAGAACATAATTGATTTCTTGTACATTGTCACTACGGAATGTCGAGGTTGTTGTTGTTGTCGTGCTGAGCTGCTGTGTCTACTTACAACCTTATTTTAAACATTGTTGTTACTTTTCGTAATAAACAGACTATAAACACATTAATGGTGTGTGCCTAATTTAATCTCTTTGGCTACACTGCAAACAATTATCATTATGTGGGTTTTATCACGAACCTGTAGTTTATTTGTCGTGAAAGCTGTAAACTACATAGTAGGTACCTGCTATATCTCGTGGTAGAGTTAGTTATTTAATTTTAAACTCTTCATTGTACACTAAACTATTACAGCAAAACTTAATCTAAGGTAGGTATAGGATATAATGTACAACAAGCGATCTTATCGCTATATAGCGATAAGATCGAGTGAATGCACTATAAGTTATTCCATCTGCCAAAACAACACATTTCAAACAAAATGATATAAATAATAGCGTCCATTTAAAGACAGTAGAAAATTCGTCTATTTTAGCAACTTAATTGACTAGGGAAAGAGGAAGACGACTATTAAGGAAATTGTCTAGACTAATTTCTCCAGTAAACAAATTTATTTTCAATTTGAAATCGTTTGCCTTTTGTTAAAATAAATGCAGAGTTTTTGGTTAAAACAAAAAGAAACGTGCTCTCGAGTTCAAAGAAAACAGATAAACAAAAACATTCAATAGATTCGAGGCGTCTCGCCGCCGGAATGAGATCCGTGTAATTAGGCGGAGAATTAATTCGATACAGTTGTTTGATACGGTTGACCGGCGAAACAATAGCAGCTTAACATACAAAATATCTTTCAATACCTACGTTTTAAAACATCTACGAAACGTAACATACGAGTATTGCGACGCCCATCGACATTTGCACCTGTACTTTGCAATTGACAATACTGTTTTACAATAAACCAAAAATAGGACTCTTCCTGAGATATGACTCAGTGTTTATTTCTGGCAACCGAGAGTAAAGCTAATTAAGAGAGTTTTTCGGTGTAGTAACGCAGAAACAGCCATTCAATACTAGATTCTTCCATCTGGTGAAGCCAGATCGGGATTCGAAAAATGTGACAGGATAAAATATAAACTAACCTTAGCTCCCAGAGCCACGGCAGCCAGAGCGACTGCTGTCCCCAGCTCTTGGCCAGAGTATCCGACGGGGATGTCGAACGTGTTCTTGTAGTCTTGGAGTACGGTTAGATTGCAGTCTTCGAAGGGGACGGGGTACGCTGATATGCAGTGCAGCAGGCAAAACTGCTTGTGTTGACCCGACACTATGTCATAGATTGTTTTCACGGCAGACTTGTCCACCATCCCGGTAGATATTATCAGGGGAACTTTCTTAGATGCTGCGTATTTCAGGAACAACAAGTTGTTTGAGTCGCCCGAACCTATTTTGATGAATGGGACTTTTATATTAACCAGGAAATCAAATGACACCTGAAAATAACATTCATATGAGGTGGATACCAGTCAAGCTAGGAGTTGCGGGGTATCCTGTCTACTTATACCATAAGCCTGAGTTTGCGATGTATTCTGCCTTGATAGTTCTCAAATGACAAATCGTTATTGACCTATATTTCATTGGACACATTAATGTTTCGCCCATTGTAGGTATATGTCGCCTACTGCCGACTATTGCCTACACGCATATTTTGTACCTCCGAAATTCTAACAGCACCTAATGATAACAATCAGGGCGGATTACTGATTATTACTGAACCCGACGACTGAAGCTTAGAAATCGTATTCATAAAGCAAATACCAAATCACAACATTCAAGAACAGAGTGTCATGTGGTAGTACCTACTCTACGTCCTACTGCTAGGCCTACTGAAGTGGTGTGTAGAAAGTTAGAGGTTCGTGCCCTACAGTAGGTCGCTAATGGCTAACCTTAATTGATCTTAAGATGTCATATCTACTGTTACATTTTATATTAGCGTTTAAAATATATCTATAATCTTCTCGTAAATTCCCGTATTGTTTAGATTATAATAAAATAGTAATACGTCCAACAAAACATGTGCAATGTGCTCCTTCTAAAACAGTATAGAGTTACGAATAGACTGGACGACCTTGGGTATGTTTGCGGCTTGTTTACGACTTAGACAACCTCAGAAACTGTGTTATATTACTTAAGAAGATAAAATTGCGAAACTTAAATATTTTTTTAAATATTCTAACTATGAACTAAATAAAGACATAATCGCTGTTATTTAGAAATGTATTTTATTTGACATATTACTAAGCAATAGCTTGCTTGCTTACAAGCTGTAGGTACAAAGTTACACACCATGTTTTAATTTAAGTTATACCGTGTACAAAATTATGAAATAAAAAAAATAAAAATCATACTTATTGCTTTTATTGGTCTGAGCGTATTACATACTAAGTTTATTCTACTAGCTGACGCTGATGACCCCTTGCCTATTAGCAGGCTAGCTATCCCTTTTAGCAATTAAAATCATAATATCATTACATCAGCTTGTTTGTACGCGAGTACCTATATTATTATAGTTACTAGCTGCCAATATATTTCAATGTCAGCGGTCGAAAGCGACAGTATCTCTTTATTTAATTGTAAAGAGTTGCTTTCACTTATCCTATGTTTGAAGTGCTTCAATGTAGACAATAAAAGTCGTGGTATCTAATCGTTATTGTATCGTGGTATCTAGTCTGGGTCGTTACTTGCCAGTTGCCGCAGTACCTACCTGCCATATTATTTCAATAACAATTTACGAAATACCTACCTACCTACTCCATTCGTTGTGATAATACTTTATTATCCTGAACTGAAACATCACATGGATTACACCATGTTTAATATTTGACAGTGTCATTTGTTTTGGTAACAATCGTACTAGTTTATTTTTAGCCAAGTGTGATAGGCACTTTGATACTTAACTAGGTACCTACTTACAAAATACCTATGTCTTGCAAATTGGTGATTTAATCATCAAAAGAAATTAGTATTTTTATGACAGTTACTTAAGTTTATAATTTATTATACCTATCTATTAGGTATAGAAAGAAAACCATAGCTACCATATCCATTGCGGATGCTGTGAACAGTATTCCAACTTCCTGTGCATATTTAAATAGCTCCCTGTACTGTGCTTCAGAGAATTCCAGATGCCGTTTGTGGTCTCCATATGTCTTGCCCCAGGAATTAGGATTGTTGTACGGCCGCTCCAAATATTTTGGTGTGAACTTCTCTTTGAGACATGTCTTTTGAAATTTCACGCAACTTGCGCCCACGTCCTGAAAATACAGTAGGTACAGTCATAATTCTTCTCTATTGTCTTCTGATGTTGTAAGACTTACAGGTATAGTAGGTAGGTGCATAAAGTTCAAATTATTTACTTAGTAAAAATAAAAGGGATATTATAAGGTTGTGTCTACCAAATTAAAAAAGAGCGCACTTAAAGTGAACTAAGTATCTACCTACTTATAAAACAATGGAACAACAACAGTCCTCGCTGCTATATAAGTAGGTACATTATAGAAGTACTTCTGGCAACATTTCAAATGCAAAACCGAACCTAAAACGCGCAATAAACAATTTCTTTGTTTAGTGGGAATTTTATTTAAATAGAGGTGCATTTTCAGATAATGAAGGTACCTAGATAAATAAGTAAAAGTTCAGTTATTCGCCGTTACTAAAATCTTAATTAAATTTAACTATAAGTAATCTTTTGACTGGGCTCCTGTTATTCTGCTTATCATGGTCTGATGGCATGGACTCGTGTCCACTGAGTACAATCTACTTTTCTTTGTTGCAGTAAGTACCTACGTAAGTATGTAATTCATTTAGGTACGATTGTTTTCTTTATAATAATCGACAATGTATCGAAAGGTCAGGTCAATTAAAATGCTATTTATACGAATAGGTAGGTAGGGAGGTACACTCGATAGATATAAATGAATGATATTGGCATCAAAAGCAAAACCGATTTATTTAAGTACACTTTAAAAGTAAGGCTTGTTTTGGCAGTTTCTTTTGTACGCTTTGTTTGCCTCCGGAGTGTAAAATAAAATAAAAGTGAAAGTTATACTACGTAGGTACCAAGTAAAATTAGATATGCGTAAAAGAACTCTTATATGTTCATTGTTTTTAATTTAACTTAGATACCTACTTCATTATATAATTAATTAGTTTACAAATCAACTGAATTTATTGTTTTGTTATCTAATTAAGTTTGAAGTTTGAGCCACGCTACGCTAATCTAAAAGCCATATTTAAAAGCAAGTAAACAAGCAGACTTACCTTGGCGGTTTTTATCAATTTTTTTGCGATTTCAATGTCACCTTGATGATTTTGTCCAACTTCAGCTATAATAAAACACGGGTTGCTTCCACCGACTCTGATGTCCTCAGTTATCTTAACTTCGACCATTTCGCCGTCCGTCAGTGTTCCATGTAGCGAAACGAACCTAAACTGACCCTCAACGCGACCACTTGTGGGAAAAACACCGTCAACAATATAGGAGAAGTTTATCGACCTCCTGCTCGGTATCAAATTGCGTAAATAAGGTCAATTCAATATAAAAGCGGGCTGCTTGGTGCGCGCTCGCCGCACTAGTGCGCGCCGGCCCGCGGTACCCACTCCGCATGATAATTGATAAAAAAACCAGTATGCAGAGCATCGCCCGACCATATGTAACGAGACCCGCCGGTAGATAAATAACAAACGACCAGAGAACATAATGTTGCATTTATTACACGTTCCTTTACATTTATTTAATTACATTTATGTTATGCTATTAATGTTACACTGTGCAAGTAGCTATTTTGACAACGTCTTTGTGATTCTTAAACCTGTCTCCTAGCGCTCTATTAACTTTGGATTCTGTCATATTTCCAAGGAAGCTGGAGATGTATCGTCCCGCGTCCAGTAGCTTGACTAGGTCGATGTTGGTGTTAGCTCCGAGGCCGTATAGGAAGTAGACGAGGTCTTCTGTGGCCAGGTTACCGCTGGCGCCGCGCGCGTACGGACACCCGCCCAACCCAGAGATGGAAGAGTCGACGGTCTTTATGCCGAACTGTAAAACAAGGGTCGGTTTATAATATGGCAATGACGTCAGCTGCCATTGGACGAGTGGGTGTTTACGTTACCGTTTAATCAGTATTCGCCAGTTATCTTCGGTGTTGGGTGACCTTTAACTTCAGTTTTTTTAATGTGATGAGTATAGCAAACGGGCATGCAGTGCAGGCCCACCATCAATTGCCACCCAATGGACATCTCTGACAAATCTCGAATATGACCATACGAGAAATTGTTCGTTAGTTAATCCTGTTCGTTTGCCTGTACCTATACGGTAACGGTTCGCCCGGGGCGGTACGCGGTACCGTGGGACAATTGTGTTCCGGTGTGGATGCCGGTTACACTAATAATAAAAGCGACCACCTCAGCCCTAGGCGTAGTAACGAATCTGTGACCAGCTTCGAATAGGAAAAATGGATGATTATATGATGACTACTTACCAACTAATATTCCTATTAACATGATAAAATAATGTGCCTATGAGAAGAAGCGGTTCCAACGTTCTGGCGATCTTACCTGACGGAGACTTTATACCTACCTACGTTTCAATTTTGCATAGTCATATTCCTGCTCCTGCAGTGTGGTGACGAAAGATTTTATATAAACGAAATTAAGATAACTATTTTCTCTTCGCGTCAGACGCAGCATATTTGGGAATTAAACTTATTTATCAATGACACATTTAAACCCCAGTCACATTTAATTTAAATGTATAAAAACATGATCATTATCAAAGTAAATATATGTAGGTACTTAGGTAAGTACCAAGTAAGCGATATTCGTATCTATTCCGCCGAAAAACATCATTAACGTGTAAAACACAACAAAAAAAGGCCTTCCATGTCTACTTCCTTTTTTGACCTACTTCCGCGCAATGAATAGAACACATTTGTCTAATTGAGCGAACGTGGCTAAATATGTAGTTTGTGCTTGAAAGAATAAGAATCCTAAATCTTACCGATTCCTGAAAAAATAACATCAACCCAATGTAGACATTCGGTTTTCCATTATCACACTACTGACACTTCCGGCAACTTCATGATTTTTTATTGGGAAAAATGTAGCAAATGTACATGCTGTACTCTAGAGTCAACGCTAAGAATATCACTACTAGGTACTAGTCGCTGGCTTATACATTATTCACACGACACTTGATATACATCAACGTAACGGCTATTCGAGCTATGGGTAATATTGTACGGCCTATTCAAATATGGAGCATTCAGCATTGCTTTCTCTATAGCGCGCCGAGTGACTTTGAGCTTGCGAATGAGGCCAATGGTAAACATCTTGTATCATTGCACCTAATGATACTGTCTGTAATAAAGATCAAAATTATTTTGGAAAGAAATGCCATACGGCAAACCAAAGGGAAAGGTGGAATTCTGTCATTTTCTTTTAAATTCATGATGATGGTGATGATTTTTCCTAGCAGATTTCGGCCACGGCGACAATTCCTTACAATGATTCATTTTGTCTTTGATGAAGTGCCTTGAAGTGTGCTCTCTGAGCTCTCTCGTGACTGACGTACCTACCAGATTTTAGCAGAAAATGTTCTGCCGAAAACAGGGCACGTCAGCACAAGGTTTACAAACTTGTATAAGTATTGTCGCCATAGGTGGTCTGGCCTTTATAGCATCTCTTGTATGATCCAAATCAGCACGTACGCTGAAAGGTCTAAAAATTTATCGAAAAATAAATTAATTCCTAAATTCCTCGTAGTTTCGGATTTGGCCTACCAAGCCCACTTGAAAAATTCAACCTGTATATATTTATTTGCTCGTTTGTATATTTGCGGATGGCCTTATTGGCCTTTGCAGCGTCACCGGACTAGACGAATTGTATAGGTTCTGCCGATTATACCTACTATTATAAAATCTAGATAACACTCATACCTCTAATCCCGCTAGCAGGTTCGCCAGGGCCTGTCCATAGGTGTCGTGGAAATGCAGCGCCAACTTATTGGGGTCTGCCACCGAAAGCACCTCAGTCATCAGCCGCCGCACCGAACCGGCCGTGCCCACGCCTATCGTGTCGCCGAGGGACACCTCGTAGCAGCCCATCGCAAACAACTCCTCCGTTATCTAGATTGTCTTATTTTTATCATAGAAGTAGGTATGCAGCTATGCAATGCAAGCCACGTTTAACCAGGTAGATTACACAAAAGAGATTTTAGCTTTAATCTGAGCACATAATGCCCAGAGGAACCCGCTCTTATATAAAAGCTTTTCCCCCCCGCCCGCACGTGCCGGCGATACGCGCAGCACACTGCACGTAGTTCCGAGACGCCATCAACTTTGACACGGGTTATACTTACTATACTTAGTATGCTACATACAAGTAATATAAATTTATTTATTTATTTTTATTTATTGCCAATTAAAATATTGTAAGTATACTGTCCAAATGATATGACAACAATATTTTGTTGATTATCATAATAATATGTAGCAATGGCGAATTATTAAATAATTATAATTGCTTCCTAATGCTTTGGAATCAACATAATAATTGAAATAAAACGAAAAAAAGATTGAAATACTTATTTTTAGAGGCATTTTGAATTAAATAGGCACACATTACAGTTTATTATTCTGTAAAATTACCTTAGCAACAGATTTAGGACTTATTGGTCCATCGTACGGGCAGCCCAGCACACAGGACACATATCCTCGAACCCTCATGCCATCTTTGACTGCTTGATCAGCAACTAATTTGAACCTCCTTAATCCCTCTTCAACAGAACAATTCAAGTTCTTTTGGGAGAAGCCTTCAGATCCAGCTGGGAATATGGCAATTTCTTCAATGTTGCATTGTTTCTAAAGGACAGTAGGATATTGAATGATAAACTCCAGATTGACACAATATATAAATATTAATTTGAAGAAGGGGGTGGAATTGGTGGGTAACATAAGAGGAATAAAAGGGGGACCTCATACATGATGACAATTCTTGCCGATTCAACAATTGTATTAAATAAATTGGATTCAGGTTGCTAACACCTGAATTTGAGAAAGAAGTTGGTATCAAAGGGCAAGGAAGGGACCCTCCCTCTGCAGGAAAGGTGTACTTACAGCGGTTTCATAGCCCTTCAAGTTAGGAATTAGGACTGGGTAGTTCACTCCTGGTACTCTATTGAGGTTCTTCATCACTTCTACCCCATCACTCATTTGTTTCACCCATTTGGGACTGACAAAACTATTAAATGAGAATAAAAGAAAAACAAAACTGCATTAACTGAAACCTACCGAACTGAAGAATAATGTGGATCACAGATATAGAGATCGATAGAGAAATATATCTAAGCATATAAATATATAGCTATTATTTATATGCTTATATGGAAAAATTTACCTCTACTAAAAAAAAAAAATTAATACTTTACGCCATGTTTTGGACAACTGCAATGGATGAATTGAAAATGGGGTGATCATATAAAACGAAAACGAGAACCAGTTTTATATGGCCGCCCGCCGCACGTCACTGTAGTCGAGAACGCTGCCATTGTATTATGGAAGAGCTGGTTATGTATCAGAAAAAATTATAAATTCTTGACTTTTTCCTGAAACTTAGCGCAACAAACACCTACTTATTAGTTAACTGTTAAGCAATAACACCTAAATTCCAGATCCCTTTTCTTAAAGCAATTGTAGATAAAATAAATTATTGACTCCTTGATGTAACAATAAGACACAAAGGCAGTGCCGGGGACTTGTAATGGTTTTTGTTTAATTTAAAAAAACTTTTGTTGGTTGTTTAAGGTAGGGATATACCTGGCAGATTCAATATGCCTGATTCCAGCATCTGCAAGTTTGTGAATGAGTTCAATCTTGACATTGGTAGGTACAAATTTGGCTTCATTTTGTAAGCCATCTCTGGGTCCCACTTCATAAATACGGACATCTGGAGTAGCAGAACTCTGAAAATAAATCCAACATCCTATAATGTTTTCCAAAAAAAACCACCGTATTGTCCTTATAAATAATATCACAATTTGGAATCTTATTACTATTCATTTAAAATCCCTATTTAACATAAGTAATTTAATAGATTGATTTTTATTGATTATCCTAAAGCAAAATAATTTCTCACTTTCTCACTTTTGATACTTTATGGATAAAATTTTTTAGTAATCACTTATTTAACTAACATAATATCTTTGAAAACATAAAGGATGTTTAGAGACATTTTTTAGCTTTTTATTTTAAATGTGTATTTTAAATAAGTAATGTTAAATAAACAATATTAAGCTTCTCATAAACAAAGTGGTTGAACAAAATACAATGGCCTTATTCATTTACTACTTACAAGGGTGCGGCAAGTTGTAACATTCAATAGATTTGAAAAGATTGTTCTCCTTAATAATGGCATATTTTCATTTATTGTTTGAATAATCACAAGACTTACACTTATTAATTCAAACTAACATTTGACAGTATGTAATGATTATAATTATTATACAAGACAAAGTACATAAGAGATTTTTAGAGTTACTTATCGTGCACTGCTTGTTTTCCTTACCTACTGATAATGAATGATAACACAACAGTTCTCACACACACAAACTTATCACACAGTAAATTAAAAGAGTAGGTAGTGTTTAATGATGTATGCTAAACTAATTATGTTGTAATAAAATTCCAGGGAAGATAAAAATTAACATTGAAATGATTGAAACAACATGACGGATAAAATTCTGTAGTTTTTTTATTCATATTTTTTTTTATTTAATTTTTTTCAGATATTTTTTTTGTTTATTCTTGCACGCGCAATATTGCTTGCTTGCTGACCAATCTGACCATAACTTTCGTTTCGTGTTTTGTTTTGGTTACTATCAAAATAGTTTAGGTCACTTTAAGTTTGATTTGATTTTGATTAAAGGCTGTACGCTCCGCTGATCATTGGCTGAACAAGATTGTCTTGTATTGTTTTTGTCGTTGTCAATTAAATGAGTCCACCAATCAAAATAAAATACTAGAAAACTGCGCGGCAATTTCACGTACTATCAGCATAGATAAAAAAATTAATTGTAGGCATCCTTTGGACGGGTATGGGTATGGCGTGAATGGGGTCGTTCTGCGGAGCTTTGTTGGCTCGTTTTTCTGGCAGAGTGCAGAGGCTTTCATTAGGGTGTGGTAGGTTATCTGCGAAGATAAGATGATTTCTATGTTAGTTAATCTGTCAACAGTGTCAACGTCACTTGTTGTTTTGTGTAGGCTTTTTTTTTGACATTTATGGCGTATGACGTATGAGGCGTTTCAAAATCTGTAACTTCTAAAAGTTCACCGGCGCGGAGAAAGGAATGATTAAATATCAAAATCAAATTGCAATTTCATATAAACGTTCTAACTTCTAGTAATTACTACTATTTTTAACATGGGTGAGATGAATTAACGGTTAGTAATTTGCAATCATCAGAAGAACAATTGGAAAACTAATTGGAGTTTTTTTTATTTTAGCAGTGAACAGTGCCACGTCTTTTGTCCTATCATCAATATTAACATTGTTAATATTCTCGGGAATGCAGATGTACAAGCCCGTTTTAATAAGATCACCGATTACAATTATCTTTGGAGGTTATCTTGGTTCATTGATGTTTATGTTCTTTGTAACTGTATCCTTTTAAAGTTAGCAAATAGTCATAGAGGCAGGGTTTTGAAAGCCCTTAAGGTAAGTGCCCGTTTATACAGGCAGCGAAGTTAAAGTCCGGCCATTGAGCAGGAAGAATTTAATACAATGACCTTTGGCTACTGCCACTGCCAAAAAAAAATTTTTGATAGCGCGAATCTTTACTATATTGCGAAATACACAAATAACAAAAAATTAAATAAATTTGTTGATATGATTGAATATATTGTGTAACTAAAAAGGATTTAAGTAATTTAATGAATACAGATTTTATAGAGTAGCTTAGTATTACCTCAGAGTAGGTAATATACAAGTATTACTGACAATCTAGTGACTATAGCTTAAGGTAAACATTTAATAAACATTGCGCATCTGAAAATCATAGTATTTTAGTTAATAATATAAATTAATAATTAAAATCAATTTAATTGGTGATTGTTTAATCAGTTGCCATGTCTATTACTTTTACAATTTTCATCTGTCAGAGCCCATCATATAAAACAGGACCATAATGAACACATATACAAGAATATAGAGCAAAAGGTTTGCAATCTCTCAGTGGTCACTGCCTCTTAGTGAGAACAATAGCAAATATTTATGCACCAGTGAAAAGATGTTAAGGGTCATTGTATGAAAATCTACATCCTATTGTGATTGAAAATGAAAGAAAGTGTTGCTCTATCCTAATATTCCCAATAATGCAGATATTAAGACAGTCAATTAGTTGAATAGCCTAATGATTGATACAGCCTACTTACTAACCATAGATAAATGTTATAGCATAAGCAAGTGTAATTAATTTACTGTTACTATAATTTTATAACTGGGTGTATTTGCACCAAATCTGCCAATGTATAGATTGTCTACAATGGTCTGTGCAGTCACACATAAAATAGCTTCACAGCTGTGATACATTTCACATAAATATCAGCAGAATTCCTTAGCTTTAATACCAGGCTGTAGGTAATCTTGAATCTACACTGTTTGGCAAGAACTTTCAGTTGAAGCTCCCAGAAGTGGTCTTGTCTATGGCAATATCACTGATTGCCTCTGGCATGGTACATAGGATCTGCTTTACAACTTGGTAATTATTTCTACAAATATTTAAAAAAATTATATGTAAATTTTTATTTAAGTTTAAATCAGAACTGTATTAAAAATAGTTCTTATTTTTTTGTTTTCAGCTTAATTTTCTCATTGATAACAATTTATTACATGAATAAAATGTCCCAAAAGACCTACGCAGCCACAGCCCCTCCTGCATCTGTAGCCACAGCAAAGAGTCGTCGTCACAAGTAGAATTATCGAATAATTTGTACCTACTGTAAGCAAATTTTCTTAATAAAATAATATTTTACTACTGCGGAATTTTTTATTTATTTTCAAGTCCTCCATACAGTCTTGTGCATAGTCAATTAAATATTTAATTTCCTCCTGAGAATTTCATTCATGCAATTTAAATTTAAACAATACATACCTTATCTGCTGTATTTTATCTACTTGTGAAGATAAGAATAGGTATTAATTAATTTGATAAAAAATATGAATTTTATCTTAATTGTTGATAGTAGATTACAAAATATTAATTGCATTGTCTTTTTCGTCATATTAATTTTTGCATAATAATAAAGTTGTATGGCCATTATTTTCTGAGGAAAACACTTTTAATCAATGTTTTATTTATTAGAAAAATTAATACAATAATGGTATACTGTATGCCCATAATAATGAGTTTACAATTACATAAACTTAACTTTCTCTTAACATTTAGATAGAACCCAAATTCACTAAGAATAAGTAGTTTATGAAATGATAACAATAAATTATTTCAAACAAATAATAATGTACTATTTCTAACAATGCTAATGGATGAATATACAATACAATAACATATTCTTCGCAGTAATTAAGAGTACTTATGCAACACACCATAATAATTATGTTTGTTAAGTAAACATAATATTTAAATTGTCAATTTGCTTCACATATATTTGTATAAAAACATTTTGTAATTATTCTTATGACTATGTTACTATAAAACACTCCATCTGAGACCATCAAATATCCTAATGTGACAATCAAATATACAGTAAATACATGTATGGAATAGACTAAACAGTGTAGCTAATAAAATTGTCTAAAAGATATAGTTGAAACTGTTTTTAGATGTACCTATAAGTACACTCTTAATCAATTAGTATAAATTATTCTACATGTTTTTGGGCTAAAGTAAAATGGAGGGGATTAATTAAATATTAATGTGTAATTATTTTTACTTAGAACCTAAGTTATACTATCATATTGCACATGGGTGTTACCCAGGTAATTTTGAACATAATGTTTTAATACTTTTAAGATATTAAACATTGAATACTGAAAATGGATATATATTTTATTATCTATGAATAAAACTACTTTAAATAATGTAAAAACTAACAGTTCCTATTCTTACTCAATTTTCATGGAGTAGATACATTAAATTTCTGTGAACAGCATTTATAAATCACATAACAATTATGAATTCCAATGTATTTCCAAATCACACAAAATATCATTTGTACCCTAACAAATTATATAATAATTTAAATATGTTTACACCTCATTGAGGCATTAACCATTTATTTATTACTTACTACTCATTAAACATTTAGTGTAAATTAACAATAAATCGCAGTTAATAAAACAAAATGATACAAACTTCAATCTAATTTTGAATAAAAAAAGAGTACTGAAACATGCAATGCATTATTGAAATAAACTCTTTAAAAATAAGGTAATGATTTTCTGTAACTGAATAAGTGAAGATTACATTATAACATTTTAAGTCACTGGAGAGACTCACAACTACTGACACACTAGTAAAGTTAAGATAATTTGGCACCAAGTGTTAAAATATAAATTCTAACAATGTAATATACTGTGATAATAACTGAGTAAGATGGTTATAATTCAACACATTATTACTAAACAGGGACGTTAAGAAAAAAAAAATTGTTAACATTCTTGTAAGTAGGAAATAGTTTTAATTGTAAGAATGAGTGAATTTAGGTGTTATCACAGGTTCAGTATGGATATAAGGCACAATTTCTGATTGCAACTACACAACCATTTTCAAAGGTGAAAATTTTGCATAATTAACATTACTTGTGTAATTAATAAACAATCAATTGACTAATATTTATCAGTATTATAATAATGCAGGTAAAGTTTACAAATTCTCAAACACTTACGTCTTATAACATCGGTATAAATCTCTGGTAAACATATCAGTAAATTTAGGACAGAGTATTTTAAAGGCTTGTTATTCAATACAATTCTTGAAAGGAATGCTAACTTTTCATCACAGTTAACCTGCAATTTTTAATTGACTTGCAGCTACTTATTTCTGATATGCATGCTGTTATTTCTTGCATAAGGGTTCTGAAGGATTCTTGGAGTAGTTTCCATTACCCGCAATAATAGTTCATCTAAATAATTTTCTAAATCCTTATTCTTTTTCTTTTCATGCTCAGCATCCTTTTGTAAATTATAAATCATAAGAATCAGGTCCTCTCGAGATTTACCATCAAATTGTTGGATCACTGTCCTGGGTATGCTGTTATAAGCTGGATTTATAGAATCCTCTTCAACAATGTTTTCTTCTCCAACAATAATACGCTCTTCTAATAGCTTTTTTGGTTTGCTATTACCACCAAACTTTTTAAAGAATTTGGGACTTGGTTTTTCTTTCAAGGAGCTGGGACTGTCTAGTTTTTTATTCCTTTCAAGGCTTGAAGATTTTTCTCTATCAATCATTGTTTGGCTGACAGATTTCTTATGAGAATAAAGCTTTTGAGACCATTCATCATCTTTGTCTATAGCTTCAACAGGCTGCTGCGGTGCAGTGAATGTGTCTAGGTTGAGGCGGACTGGGGGCTTGGGAGGAGTTTGTTTATCTGTACTAAGCAAATTGTTGTAAGTGTACCTCCTCAGTATTTCGCCTCCACCAAGATTTTCAAGAGATGTATTAACCGGTGAGGGTGTATATTTCACTCCTCGCGGTACTGCAACATTCACATTGAGAGAGCTACCAGAGCTCTTATGGGACAGATCATCAAACGCAAATTCATCATCATCCTCACTGATCACACCTGGGTCTGCTTCTCCTGGCAACCTTTTGGGTGTGGAATGGTCAGGCGTGGACAGAGTTGAGCTTTTAAGATTTCCAATACTACCACTGAGAGAGGATGAGTCACTCTTCTTATCTTTTTTACTTAGATTAATTTTGGAACCAAGGTTTTTAGCAAACTTTTTTAAGCCTTTACGTTTCTCTAGGCTACCAATACTCATAAGGCTGCCGCCTACGTTTTGGGCGATGCTCGATAAAGATGACTTATGTTTCTCTTTCTTACTTAGGTCATTCAAACTTCCTTCCTTCACCGTAAAACCGATTTTAACTTCCAACTCACCTCTATTCTTGTCATTTTCTTTTCCTTGTTTACCACGCAAAGTATACAAACGGTTCCTAGGGCGTTCATATACGTCGAGGTCTTTTAACGGAATCGATACTTGACCTAATAAATGATCTTTTACAAAATCTTCATCGTAAACCTTAAGAACAATCTCAGCTGTATTGCCTTGAGTAGGAATGCGTAGCTCGCATTCCTCTAGCCATTCAACATTCTCAGTCGCTTTGTGTTTTACGGAAGTCTGAAATTTTTCCTTGCCGAGGGCGATTGTAACAAAACAGTTATTAGTCCCGTTTTTACCTTTGATTAGCAATCCACGAGCTCTTTGGACGGTTACTTGTACATGAGTTGGATCCCACATCGTACCTGAATATAGAAATTACCACAATAACACTAAACTCAATATAATCTTAATTTAATTACACAAAAACACAATAGATGAGCTGTCGCCCGTCACCCCACAAATAGTTGAGTTGAGTATCTAATGTAATAGCGGCTCTTGACTCTTGATTCATGCCGCGATGACAACTGAAACCTGTGGCTGTGCGTGGCGTTATCGCTCGCGGACGTTCACGAACGAACGGGGTTTGTTGCGGGATAGTATAGAGGCGACTTAATATAGTGTTGCCGCCCGCGGTCAAAAGTTCGAAAGAATTTTATAAGAAAAATTACCAGGGAGTTATTATAAATAAATACTTACTTAGGAATTACTTCCATTACATACCTTTAATAGCACAATGCCACAGCCTAGATAATAGAAGGTACAATGTCACAATACGATGCGATAATTTACGTTTAGTTAATTTAGCTTTATGTCCTCGTATCAAATATCGTGACTATTGTAATCAAATAGTCTAATATCTTTGACGTAAGTGTAGAAACACTTTTGATAAATCAAGCTATATTTTCCTACATCAAGGATGTCTTGTCTTTTACCGTTATCGCATGTATAAAAAGCTGAATAAGTATTAGTTATTTCAAGTAAGAAGCTTCACTGGATGATTTAATTACACCGACAATATTTGTGCAAATTAAACTAGAGATCTTAAAAATAAACTTTCAATAAAACCTAAAATCTATTGTGACTATGGCAACACTCCCGACCGACTCTCATTTTGTTGTTGACTTTTGTTTGTGCCTCTTCCTTCTTGGAATGCATAGAATATTATTTGAGTCATCGTCAGAATGATGAGTCACAAATTGGTCACATCACAATAATATAAATCTAACCAAACACCTGACTTAAGTCAGATTATAAGAAGATAAAACCTAGGAATAGGAAATAAAAGGGACGTTCATCTTCGCTCCTTTTCTAATCTTACTCTTTTTACACCTGTCCTCTCTTCCACTTTTCATAAAAAAACTTTCGCCTTAGTGGCTATTCGCCTGTAGATTGCTCTCTTTTCCACTACAGTATCCGCCGTGCACAGTCGTTGGATAGTTTCAAGAATGACTACCTCGACGTCTGCAGCCGTTAAACTCCTTTCATCCTTTGTGTTCTCCATTACGTTGTTGTTATCAAAATAAAATCTACATATAAATAT
>DWMR01000086.1:0-17292 GCA_018245355.1 Dalla costala
ATTGGGCAGAATACACGATGAGGGGAGCCGTATGCCCCATTTCTGCTGCATAAGCAGTTGTATTCATTTAACTTGAAGAAGTTATGTGATAGTCGTATTCCGATGATAACGAATTCGGGACTGGGATAGATGTAAAAACAACGGTCACAGATGCTTTACTTCTCCTGAGTATTGAGATGGTCGCCTCTTGTAGAAATGTAATCTGAAATTTCTTGCTTGATAAAACAACTTCTTCACGTTGGAAATGGGTGTGGCTGTGGTACCGCCCCGGGCGAATCATACGATTCGCACGATCTGTATACACAGATTCTAGCCCCTAATAAAAGTTCACTCAAATCAACTCTTTTTGATAAATTCAACGAATTTAGTACAGAATACCACACAGTTCCAAATGTGTAAGCGAGCGTACCTATAGGGTTCCGTACTTGTGGGGTAAAGAATAATATTAAAGTAATCGAAATCGTTACGTTCACGTTGTCTGTCTGTCTATCATAGACATATAAGAAGATAAGATATACTCATATACATAGAGATATAAGTTGGTACCTACCTAAGTGAAATTGTACAAAACACTCGGCATTTTGGATGAAAACTAAAAATCGTATATACCTAATTCTTTCCAAACAAATTTACAAGTAAAAAGAGGACCAAATTATTTTTTCAAATTCTTTTTAAGTTGAGTACGTTAACGATTTTGCGTAAAGACAAAATGTCTCAATAGCTACTTTTACTCGTCCTGCCTGCTACACGTGTGCTGATTATTAGAGAACCTTTATTGACTGACTTGACTTGACTTATTGACTTGTGATACGAGAGAAAGAATAATTGCATAACTCTATCCCCATACTACACTGCTTCCACATGTTAACAGGCTTACGTCGTAATTGTAGCGCTAAGTTTATTTAGAATTCTCTTATTCCTAGGCTAAGCAACTTAATCCGCATAGAGAAAATAGTGGGAGTGTTAATTATTTTTATTGATTACTGGTTTTAGATAGACTATTATGAACTCCTAATTTAATTTTTATTTTACAGTCTATTCCTTGTTAAATCATACCTACCTAACCTATGTCAAAGTTCACCAGCATACATTTCAGTCCCGTGATTTAAATATGTGCTTACTGGAGTTCATAGAGACGTCTGTTTTAAGAACTTTTTTAAATTACGTAGCATCAAAATGAAACAGAGTAAGAGACAATTGTTTAAGGTGTAATTAACATTTTTTCCGGAGTCGCTGCATATGTAGTAGAGCGTGAGTGAAACACGACCGCTAGCCACGAAACGGAAATTCACAGCCTTTCCATTTCTGGTTATGTGCCGATTTATATTCTGCGCCCACTCGCCGCCTGAGAAATCTCATGTTGGAGGTGCTCTTTCAATTTGAATCGGAACACTCGGATCGGGGAATAATGTATTTCGATATCGACCCTCCGCTCGGAACGAATCCTCCTGTTTATCGCCGTTCTCATTTATTCGGGCGTCGTCGCGCCTTTATTTTTCAACACGAAGCTACTGTCGCCCTGGTAATCCCCCCGCGCGCTACTATTAGCAGGCTCTTTGTTTTGAGACAATCAGGTCGCTAACGGTTAATTGAATAGTTACATACATAAAAACCACTGTGTCTGCCTTGAGATTCTGGATCGAATGTTATTGTATTGTTTTAAATTTTATTTGGTTCTACAGTAACATTTATGGACGTGTAATCGTTGTAAGGGTTCTTTCAACGCTATCTCTTGGGTCCTATGCATATACATCATAAAAATGCCCATCTGATAGTCAATGATGTCTTCTCAAAAATCATTACCTTAAGTAGAAATTTGGAATTGAGTTGAGTTGTCTAGTGAATGTTTACCTAATGGTTGTACTTTTAGAGAGCACATAAACTAACATATAGGGATTGAATAATGATTTTTCACACTCACGAATTATACAGCGGACCATAATCACTAAACCACCAATCACCACCAATCAATCACCAATCAGATTGGTTTTATAAACCCATCGACGATTGATTATGTCGATTTAATAGTCAGTGGAGAATAATATATACAATTGTATGATATCAGCAGCTGCAATTAAACGATTTTAAATCCTTTCATGTCTTGTTTGTTTCGTACTTATTGCCGTTTAAATTAAACGGTGTTACTGAATCCACTTCATTTACTCCGCCATTGAATACAGCGAAATTGAAGTGTTTTAGTTCGCAGTATAATGTTATGAGTGTTTCATGCTTTTAATCGTTTTAGTTTCGGAATATATCAATGTTGAATGTGACTGTTTATAGTGGAATAAGTCTTAAGTTGAAATATTTTTATCTCTCAGTAGATACAGTAAAAAGGTAGAGAAAATATACTTAATGCTACGAGTATTAAATTTTATATTTATCTAAATATGTAAAATTGTTTTCCTCATAAAAGGAAGTGTGAATGATAGGTATACTTGTGTGAAAGATAGAATGTTTTTAAACAAATATCCTAATAAGAGTATTTATCATAGAATGAATTCTCCTCAAATGTCAAGCTTTAAGATGTTTGATGTCTGAAAGCGATTTACTATGGAAACAAGTGTACCTACCCGGTGAGGCAAAGTATTCAGTTGACGAGTAGGTACCTCACGTTGAGAACAGCGCCGTATAAATAGCTATAGGATGATAAATACTCTCAGAGATTGCTGTCACGGAAAATAAAATAAAATCCTTGCATTGTTCCGGGGCTTTATGAAATCACATCCATTTCTGCTGCGCTTGTTTACTGCTCCATTGTTTTTTATGGCCTCATGAGAGTCTTTACTTATGTTTTCACCCGGGAAGATGTTACGAAGGTTGTTTCTAAACTTATAATTGCTGAAACGATATCACAATATCTAGATTATTCTAGATTAATATCTAGAATATAAGGTTACATATTTATGTAGCCCACCGCTACGCCCTCGTGAAATTCGCTTTTCCACTTAGTATAAACTTTCATCCCCAATTACCCGCCCCTATTCGTATTATATGAAAGAATTACTTTTAACTCGGTTTTTAGGCCGGTAAGTTTATATATTATTATTAAGTAAAAAGGAAATTTAAATGAATAAAAGCCAAACACATCTAATGAAGTCGGATAAAAACGACAACGATAATGAAAAATAACTGTTATTGACTTATTGAGATCGATTGTTTTTTGGTAATGTCACATTATATGAAAAAAAATGCGTTTGGTCATCAGCTGCTGAGTGTTGAGCGGCTCATCGGGCATTCTAGTCGCGAGCGGGCATCTAGCGGGCTCTTAACCCAAACAGGCCGCCGTGTTTCTCTATAGGCGACTATTTACGTCGTTTAGCTTGATAATCTGCTATTGTTTCGTGGGGATGCGTACCATCCCTGCCCGAATTATTCCAGTTGTCTATTGAGAACGTGTGCCGCCTAAGAATTTCTGTTTACTGAATAAATAATTTCATCCTTGTCTCGCTAGATAATGTTAAATTTCTAAGTTCTTAGAATGCTAATGAGCACGAATGTCGATTGTTTAGGTAATCTCGTATGCAGCGTAATCAACAAATTCCGAATTACGCCTTTCACCTCGATTTTTCAAATGTATTAGGTACATAAATTGCCCTAGGAACTTATAGCCTACAGATAAAGTTGAAATTATATTATAGTTCGTAGCTGAACGTACAGATCTGCCTAGTGGTTGGTTGGGTCAAATTAATATGTTACGAATTCCGCATTCAGGACTTCCAATCCTATTCTCATATTTCGTTGAAAAGTTGTCGGAAGACACGAGTCCAAACGATTCATGAGGCCATTTTATCTCCGTTTATATGACTATTTGTATTCTTTACCATCGAGGCTAGAGAAATCTCTATACAGAGACGTTCTTTCAATTTGAATCGAAACGGCCGAATCGGGATATAATTTATTTTAGTAGCGACCTTTTTATTCAGAACGGCTCTGTGTGCTTAACCGCTTTCAGGCATTTTTCTTGTTTCTGTTACCTATAATGGCTGCCATGTTTATTACCAGATAAAATATCATAAGTACTTCAATTTCATTTCCAAGCCCATCTGATACATACAAAATATGAATAATTTTAGATTATCACTAACTGCTCAGTTCGTAGACACAAGAAGCTTGTGAAATACTGCAGTGTGTAAAATATATTTAGATGGACCTACGAGTATGATACGTCCTCACGATTAAACGGCAAATTTATAATTATAAGTGAGGGTACACACTGAGTCCTGCCTTAAGAAAGAAGGTTCGTTTCTACAGAACATAATCTTATCAAAGATTATCTCAATTTAATCATTTCGATGTCGGGGTATTCCACACACGTCGGTTATTATTATTATCACGTTTCATAACACACGCACGGATAAAGGCCGTCGCTCATTGAATGCCTCTTTACCAACTACCTATTCCTGTCAATTGTGGTCGAAAACGGATTAGCTAATCATGGACAAGAGAACGTGGCAACGATCCCACATTTTTGAATTGATTTGGTGATATCCTTTACAACGCTATAGGATAGCACACGTTATTGCGTCTAAATTTTTATCTACGATCGAACTTCAGAAGTGTGACATGAAACTTTCAGTGAATAAAAAACCAAAAGGCCTGATGGCTCCCTTGGCAACGCGTAGTCCACGCGTTGACTGAAAACAGAGTTTAATGTTTAGTTGCCACGTTTAGGTTGCGTCTCGTCTCGAGTATATAACATGTGCGACCGCCTTAACACGCCAAATGATGAACAGCCTATCAGTCTTATTTAATTAAAATATCGTGTTACTTCCACTCTCTGCTTAATATTAAATATCAGTTCAGGCGGTGCTTTTGTTACTTATGTCTTCCATTGCGCACCGAAAAGTGAACCCCAAATTGTCAAATTACATAATTTTGTGAGATTGCTTCCGAGATCATTTTATAAAAGTACCTAACAGTATTGGAAACGGCGAGATAAACGCTAAGTAGTACGTAGTAAAAACAAACGTGGTTGTTTATGTAACGGAAGGGATAATGAAATCCGTCGCTCGCAGAGCGGGGCTCGGCGCTGACGCTGCGCGGGCTGCGCTGCCCGCCGTCGCGTCGCTCCACTCAACGACTCCGGGGTCTTACTGAAATCTAATTTTCGATAATCCCACGACTGAGAACAGTCTGTGAGGCGCAGTTTGGGCAATAGTTTTCTATTTTGCTGTTCTTAGAAGTCAGCTTAAAACTTATTATTAGAGTGAATCGAATTGAGCGGTCTTATTGAAATCTTAGTAACGTAATTAAGACTAATCCTTTGCGCTAATGCATCTACGTAGACGTCATTAGCTCCGTAGGTAGGTACATTACAGGATTCATTCATTTACTGATTAAGCACGAAATCCCAAAAACGATTTCTATAGTTCCTTCATACTTTACCTAATACTTAAGCTCTTTATATCAAAACGAATAGTTTATTAAAAAAACGGCGTGTTCATCTCGGGATCCCCGGCAGGAACGAAATTACTTACGTTCTCGCCTGCAGTAACATTGTATGAAATACCTAAACATTAAGATATAATAATAAAGTATCTAATAAGTAAGAAATGTAAAAGTTAAAGGTGTTGATTTAAATTTTGTATATAATGAATTGAACCTTTATAGATCTTTATGAAAAAAAAAATACAATTTAAAACAAAAAAAATAAAAAATATTCACCGAAAAAAAAATTTAATCTATATCAAAATCGAAATCGAAATCTAAATCTTGAACATTAAGTTACAGTACGCTACACTACGTTACAGTACCTACGTTACACTGCGTTTTTTTCAGCGCAGCCTCCCTCCGCCGTGCCGCAATATTTGGTTTTGGGACACTATGAATTCTGTATACATTTCAAGACATTCTTCACACCTTTGGATGAAACGGGTATTAGGATGTACATAGTATGGAAAAACACATTTTAAGCGGGCGAAGCTGCGGAGAACAGTTAGTTATTTGTATATTTCAAATATTTGCATCCACTACCTCAGCAACTACCGTAAGGCAACCAAGCAACATGACAGACTTGTCTGATTGATGATGAATGACTGATGGTTAATCATTACGTAACTTACATTTTAAATGTTGAGCATAATCAAATTAAACATAAATTAAATATTTTATTACGACAACCATTTGTTTCTCCTATCAAACAATGCAGGATTAAATTAAAGAAACATATGATTGCATTTTCCTTAACATGATTTATGTACCTACCTGAATAACTGTTAGAGGAAAGACGCCACATAAATCTTGGAGCAAGAACCGATAACGTCGTTTCAGCGGTTTTATAAAGGCTATTTTCTTCCGGTATTTTAAAACGATTGATTTAATTTAAGAGCGATGTTGGCTTGCGGTTTTGCTTATAAGAGGACGTACGGCAGACGCTTAATTTACCCGTGCCTGGCGATGCGCCGGCTCCGAACGGTCTTGTGGTGCGAGGCGCTCCAGCCTGATTTATGCTATTTGCGCGTAAAGCGGAATTAATGGCTTTATTACTCTTCTCTGTTTGGGGATCTCTCTACGCGATCCGAGCTCATCGTGGAAAATGTCATTGAATTACCAGAATGTGATTCCGCCTTGCGGATTCGCATCAAGGATTACAATGCCCATCAATTACGGGATTATCCATCGGCGCAACGCGAGTGACAAAGCCCCATAAAAACTTCTGTTTTAAATTATTTTACTTTACACTTAGCATTAATCCACGTTTTAAAGGTGGAATTACGACTTGCTAAATGTCTCAGTGAAACGTTTTATTACGGTCCTCGTGTGCTTTATGTTAGAGGCTATGAAAGACTTAACACTTAAAATCTACAGTAGGTATAGAATAGGAAATTATTTTAGTCGTAAACCTGTGTTCTAGGTGTTAGAGTTTATGATAAACCAACTTACCTATGTGAATCGGAAGAATTTCTAAAACTGCCTTGATTTTACGTTCAGTTTGTTTTAATCTTAGCAATATATTATGCTTATTTGACACTTAAACAATTGGTAAAAAAAAAATTGGTACCTACGTACTGGACATTTTTCAACATTCAATAAGGAGAAAAACGGAGCGAGAATTAATTCAGCAATCCGCATTCGTGTGAAAAAATCGCATGAACCGAAATGAAATCTAATATGTGATTAATGCGGCAGCAGGGGTTTCATTATAGAATATCATAATTCTTGCGTAGGTAATATCCAGTGTGGCACACATTCCGGGTGGCGGCACGGCGCAGCCCGCAGGTGAAAAATTTAAGCCCCGACTCGTTGTGGCGCGGGCTTAGTGTTTTATCTCGACTTAGCGTTACGAGGATTTGTGGCTCGCTAAGTAACGTTTTATGTCCCTGAAACGCTTGCAAGTTTGTTCCCCAGATAAATATGTATCTTTGATGGAGCATTCAAAGTTACGAGCGCGCGCGAGTATACTTTATAGGTACATGTCATTATGAGCGATTTAACTGCGACAAAGCGATTTACAGAATAGGTGAATTACATTATCAAAGCGTGCAATGATGAATGTAATGCAGAACATGTTTTGTTAGCAAGAATGCATCGGGTGCAACTGAACTGGATTTCCTTTATAGTCTTAACCACGCCGGAATCTCGAGTCGTAAATAACGAGCAGTGCACGCTCGCTTCCTTTCTTTCGGTCGGGAATAAACCTTAGCAGTTCTTGGTGCTGATATATATTGGCGAAGTTTGATACTTAGACACCACAAAATAGGAAAGTTCAGTTGAGGAGATATAATAGGACAAGTGAATTACTTGAAGATGAATTCTTGGCACAAACATTCTACGAAATCCATATAAAACTTGCTTTTGTATTTGATTACAAGGGTGCACACATCCACAAATTATCCTACGTATGCAAAACAGAACGGTGGCTCTTGGAATGGAATTTTGGTGGATTGTTGGCCACTTTGTCCCGCTCTAGTCTATTCGTACTGTAGAACACAACCGCGGCAGACAGGCATGCACCCAGTGTGCCGGCGGAATGTGTAATGGTGGCCAAAGGACCCTGCAGCGTGCTATGTTGAAAAATATTTGCGCGCAGAGTTCCAAATTACAGTGCCAGTCAAAACCTGATTTCTTATATCTCTTATGTTTGTCTTTGTCATTAGATACTCATACTTGTTACATTTTTCTAAAAGCACCGCCCACTAAAAGTTTCCTTGTGTTACTTCGTTGTCACATAAATTACGCTCTCACGATTATTCATCAGTTTATTTAGGAGCTTATCCACGCTACGTGCTCGGCAAGCCATGTTTACGCGCGTACAGTAAAATGGCGGGCGGATCCATGGTTAGAAGGGTTTGTTTAGATTTCATGCGGGAGTGGAAACAGTGGAGCAAAGTAATCAGATTCATCTGCCTTTAGTCTTGAAGCTGTTAGCCCGCTCTAGTCGGACGCGATTGTCTGTGTCGATTGTTTACTTCGTTAGCGTAGCTCCTATCTCCACCCGCACACACATCGCTTTAACAACCTTTGATTGCAACGTCGTCGTATACCTAAGTGTCTCGCTTCTTTCTACAAAGTAACGGTCTAGAAACTGCAAAATCGTCGATCTGATTGAAAATTGTTGGAATAACGTCGGTAACATATGGCACATAAAAGGTTACGTAGAAGTGATGTTTACCTTAATGGCTGTAGTTGTATATACGGGTATGTGTGTGTGCCTGTGTAGGCTTCTCGGCTGTAGTACTTGGCGCCACCTGCGTCCTATACAGCTCCACATCGTGTAAATTTATGTATGCTTTCAACGCTTTTACCGTGTGCCACCTGACCTGGCAGGCGGACATTTTGCCGGACAAATGTTCCCCTGTCCCTATTTATATTGGAGACCTTATTCTAACTTACGTGAGCGACCGTTGTGTATAACGCTCCTGATTACTTCCTATAACGTGAACACAGGTATATCATTGATTGTTTTGAATTAACTTTGACTATCCTTTATATTTATTTTCGGGGGTTCTTTTCTCAATATTGAAACTAGTTCAGCTCACGTTTTATTTGGGGTTTAATTTGTTACATGTTTATGAGTTGTAGGTACTAAGTGTATAAAGTAATAGATATTTAACTGCAAAACTTGATTAAGTCGTTCTTTCGGGCTCGGGTCTCTGCACAAATGGGGATGGGGATGGGGGCTCTGCAGCATAATCCACGAGTCTGTTCTAGTGCGGATTCCAAGTTCTATTGGTTGTTGGTAGCTGTAATTATCAAAAGGTTCAGAAATGACAAATTTATTTACTATATTATTGTCTCATGTAATATGACGTACCGGCAGCTTAACATGAACGCTACAGTACGGAAGGGCCCTTGATAAATGGATGCCAGCTAGTTGTACCCCTGCAAATGCCGATCCATTTAGTGTTTGTCTTATGTGAAGCAAATCACAGATGCGTTACCCTTTGCGGATTCAGTAGCTCGCCTTATGTATAAGTATGCCCGACAATGATATATTATATTTTCATATCGGCGGTAACAATCCGGGCCAACGTGTGCTTCAGTGGATGACGTAATCATGGTTTATTAACTTAAAAGTATTAAACTACCCAAAGGTACCTACTTACTAGCCTCTAATCACCGGCACTACCTAGTAGTTTGCATTAATTACATTAAACTAGGGAAACACGATGGATTTTCGACTGGGTTGATCAAATGTTACCAATTTATATTCAGTGTAACATGGACTTTTAAACAACAAACATTTATTGCCTTTTATCTTGTTCGAAGTTTCGACATGGCATGTTAATCTAATTGGAATTCAAAACGTCCAGCAAATATTATCGTGCCTTGTTTGTATTTACAGCGTAACTTTTTTAGCGCGTTGCCCGGAATACCTATACCGCGAAACAAAATACAAAAACAGACTGAAAAACAAAGATTTAAATGTCGAGTGGATTCCATTCATAACGAAGTCACAAAAGAAGTTCAAAATGATACCATTTCAGAAAATACCTACAATGTTGCCGTACCTTCTATTTGCAGAGCTCACTTTGAGATTTATTTGTCGACCTATCGATTAATGCTGTGTACTAAACCTCAGTGGCGCTCGGAACGCGGGTGGACGGTACTGCAACTTTGCTATAAATTTTATCCCCAGCTGGTGCAGAACACAAATTTACTTGCGAATTCTTCACATAAGATCCCTTTGTTTTCACTGCCTCAAATAGGTGTCTCTAAACGAAAGGACGGACTGTTACGCTCGATATTAAAAAAGTTTTTCTGTACGACTCAGAAAGTGAGCAAGGATTTATGGCAATCAAATCAACTTCTTTATCCTCTTAACTTTTATTGATTGCATTAGGAATTTCTTCTCACTCGCAATGATTGTAAAAATGGTTTTTATCAGTGCCCCGTAACGTACCTACTCGTATAGTTAGATGTAAGTGGCTCACACCCCTTTAGCATTAGAGAATGCATTAGCGGCCCATTGCAGGGGCACGGTTACTCTTCCAGTGCTGAATGGTGTAGGGGCCGTGAATAACCCGAGTATCGGACATTTTTAAATTCCCGGTGGTCTCTGATAAACCTTGATTGTAACAAAAATTGCCCCAACCAACTGCTTAATGTGCCCTCTGGAGCACGGAAGCGAACGAACGCGACTTGAAACAAGCCACGCAAGAAGGAATGCTGCAAAAAATGTTTTGTTTGTTTTTTGTGTATATTTATACAATCAATTATGTATTTTATTTAACTTTTTAATATTTGATAATACGTATTCGTACAAGAAGAAATATTGTGTTCACTGAGAGGCGTTAATGCTAAGCATGAAATTTACGTAAAACATGCAAATACTTGACTTCCTATTAAAAAGTTTAAGTTAGCTTCTCCTACATAATTTAATTTCATTCCGATCTACCAAGTGGTTCAAGTTTGGCTGAACGCTTGGCAGATCAATCTAGTTAGGGGTGATTTACTTTAAGTTAGACCAAAGGAACAGTTCACCTCGCTATGCTTTATTAAATACTTAACTATTGCTAACCATTATAATAGTAAATGAATTCAGTGCGTTTTCAAACTTATATGCAACATTACGATATAAATGAAAAGTTACATGTTAATTACAAACTGTTCAATACCTACGTGAATAAAATAAAGATTAATAAAACAACCGTCCTCAAAAAATACATACACTAACACAATTGTTTTAAAATTAATAAGCCACTGAAAAGTAAAAAAAAAAAAAAAAACTTTGTTTATAGGTTTACATATCTCATACTTGTAAGGAAATGTCTGATGGTCCGTAGATTTACTCCGGAGATAGAAGCCAGTAGTGGCAGCAGTCGCGAAAAGGCTCCGAACTAAACCGCTGAACGGATTCTGATGAAGTTATCAGGGATTATAAAGGGTACATCAATTTACCGTATAGGCTTTGTTTTTCCTCAATATCTTAAACGGTTTTTTAGTTATAGGCCTTAGCATCTGTACCCCAGGGATCGTAAGGAGAAATTTTGCGCAGACGAAGTCGCGAGGACCCATAATAAAATACGCCCCGAACATAATTTATAACCGCCATCTTATTTGAAGTCGTTTAAGAGCTAGCATTTTTTATTCTAAAATATTCTAAAGCACTGTAATGTTATCATAGCGAGGCAACCGCAGACGGTGCGTGAAACAAGAGGCACTATGAAAGCGATTGTGGAGCTTTCATGCCCAGAGAGATTTAGTGAGGAGAGATACGTCGTGGTTTATTATCTAACCTCTTGTTAGTCTTGGCGTATGTTCTGGTGTAGCCTGCTGTTCTCGCCTCAGTGCGGTGTCGCTGGTATCGAGTGAATGCTACATAATTTGTCGATGAGTGAAGTTACAAATGCTCCGTGTCACATAACACGTCGGAGTGCTCTAATTTGATGTACTGGACATGAGCTACGTTGCGTTGCGCCGTTCGTTGTTAAGCTTGCATTAGCCCCAGACAATGATGAATACAAATCTGTGCTAAGCCAGATATATTACGTAGATGAAGTACGGTATTGTGTACTGCAGAGAAGATAAAATTTAAATATGGCCTCGACGATATGTATCGATCTTTATTCGTTAGTAAATACATACTTATTGACGACGATTAGTAGATTATTTCTTATTATTTCTTTCTTTTTTACTTTGTAGTTTTGCAGTCTGTTTTTAAAAAAATTAATTTGTTATTTTATTCCTTCTTTTTTCATATGTATTTCTTTTCCTTTTGGTGTGCCGTACCTACAATAAAGAGTTTATCTATCTATCTATCAACCCCCATATTATAGAGGTGCAATTGATGGATATAAAATTAACCCAAACAAAGTGGGTCTATATTTGAAGCGTCTAATCAAAAGAAGTATGTATTCCCTAGCCAAGGATTAATGCGTTGATTAGTGATTACATTATTATTGAATACATGAATTATCAACATATTCGAGTAACGAAACTTTATCGAATAGACATAGTCGAATCTTAGAACAACGATGATTATTCCTTACGACTTGCAATCCGCAGAACTTTAAAAGTCTCACAGCGAAAAGTTGTGAAGCATTGACAGGCGAAGACTGAGAAGTTTCTGGAGTCAGATCTCACAAATGGCTTACAGGTTGGATGGTTTTAAAAAAGCGACTTCTTTATACGAAATACAGATATTTTTGGGATGTTTTTTTTATGGAATGATAGCAGGCGATCATGCAACTGTCACAAGTAGCCGTTACTGCCCATAGACAACTGTAACCACTAGAGAACTATGAATAGGAAGGTTTCTCATTTAGTTCTGCCAATATTTTACAGTACTCAAAATCATGTTTATTAATTTGTTTACATTTTGATTTCGTGTTGTGGTATTTCAATTTGATATTTTTACGGCTTAATTCTCGTAGCACATGTTTGGAAGTTCAGAGCCGTGCGGCAAGTATAATATCACAAGTGTTTGAACCTTACAAATCATCATTAATATTTTAGTTTCAGTCTTAGGATTCTCCTTTTCGACCCTTTTCAAATACGGCTAGAATGCTAGTTAAAACTGTTCGGAGCAGGTTTTGGCAGGCAGCGTTTAATGCCCCGCTTTTACGACGTCACGCTTTATGCCCGCTCATTAGCGTCTCCCTACTGAACATTTTTTATTGCTCATTCTCTTTCCACTTACAGTTTCTTACTTTATTTCATTAGTTTTAAGTGGTCTGAAAAAAGTTACAGTTATTGGAATGGGAGTTCACGTTATATTGGCTGTTAATGCTATGAAAATTTAATATCTTCCGCTGAAGAGTCTTTAGCAATCCTTATAACCACAAGAATCTTTCAAGAAGTTCTATAACTTTAAGCTTTTATTAATTTTCAAACTATAGATAGTTATCAAATGTTGCTAAGCATAGCTTTTAATAATCATATCTTTGTTTCTAGGGTTGTTCAATGTTCTGAAAGCCATGCTAATTTTGTTTAGCATAAAAAACATTTTGACTAGGTGGGAATATGAACTTTAATATTCCTTCTAATACAATTATTCCAATAATTTGTAAAGTAAAATTTTCCACAGTTTGCGTTTTGGTTGGTTATTGTAATACGATAAAACTGCAGTAAATTATCGCTCGGGCGCGTGGCGCATTAAATTATTGTTCCATTAATTGTATTTGTGGGTATGTGGATACACTATCGTAATTTTGAAATATAATAATCCAGCTTCATAGGCGGGTGACAATGCAATGGTCTGCGAGCCGCTCGTTATCGCGGGAATTACCTATTGTTAATGTTATAATTTGTATCCGGCCAGCCGGCCGCCCGTTCTGCCGCCCCCAATTCTCTTTTACATACGATACGATTAATAGGGCGCCCAATATTAGGTTTATTTTTACGTAATGCGCTACGTTACGTAAAGCCTTTCAACGTAACGGATGATGATACATGGATTATAATAAGTTTTAAACTAGTATAGAGTATTTTATGCACAGTCTCCAAAAGACAGTTTCTTCGAAACGTAGCTTTCATCAGGTAATCGATTTTTATTTTTGCTTTTAAAGCCTACTAACTGTTAAGAGGTAACATAAACATAAATGTTACCGCGATTATTCTAAGAAATAGCGCTTAATCATTGCCAAAACGTTCTAATAATTCCTTGTTCAGTAGCGGTGAAATAGAATGGACGGCCATTTTCAGAAACCTGGCCTTTGTGCTTTACCGTCGGTTTGTTTATTTCGGGGGCCTGACTCGTAAACACTAGCACACCGATATACTAAAGTTGGCCTTCTTTTATTTTCCCTCGAGAAATTCTTTTTCAGACTTAACATGGCTTGCTAAATTATATTCCGGAGCTGTTGTTTAGTTTGTATTTTAAGTTTGGTTTCGTTAAGAGGCATTGGTACCTAAATGTCTAGTCATGTCTGGTCTCTAACTCACAGACTTGTAAATTATGTTTGTTTCATAGGTTAAAACGTACTTTGCTGTAGTTTAAAGTGTAAATTCTAATGTGAAACAATAGTTCTTGCCAAAGTTGGAAGCACTTAAGGTAGAAATGTTGGACAGGGAATGATCTGATAGCGGCCGCCGAACCCCCGGTTTTGTAGGTAGCTACTTAATTTACTGCCACAGTAACGCCACGAGCACGCTCCATATCCACCGCGTTATTGCCAACTTGAAAACAAGAATATCGCCCACATTCCTTCATATCTCCTAAATTTAATGGTCTGCCACCTTCACATCTTTGCCATTATTTCCTTTTTATAACTTTAGCGTGAATTTTCCAGTAAGTGATTATTAAATAATGCGTTTTTATTATATATATTCTTGTTTTATTTTCATAATATGTTTACACTTCAGCTATGCAATGAGCCACTACAAGAACCTCCGTTTTTAGCCGCGTAATTTTCTCTCTGTTTTACTAGAATGAAATAAAATTACAAAAGTAATAGCGTTAACGATACCTCTCCGCTTTGCTACATCTCCAAAAGAAATAGAAAAGTGCGAATAGTATTCTCTGTAAAGATACTTTGTAAATGTGCCTATAAATTACTGTTCCATTCATTTAAATGTCTTTTAGTTATTTCATGAAAAACAGTAAAAGAGAATTCTTTAAAAACGTTTCGTTATCTGTTGATGAGTTACTTACTATGTTATGTACCTACCCAGAGAAGACTTGTTTTTATTGTGTACCTACTATTTGCTAAGTACGCATTCTTCCAGTGTATCAAACATGTTATATGTACCTATCTTACACGTATTGTCTCTTCCTGGAGTGTTTAATCCGCTGACGTTATAAAATTAATGAATTTGCGAGAAAAAATTGCGTTGCATTATGGAGTAACCTTTGACGTTAAGTTAATACGTGCCTCGCACGATGCACGAGCCACGTACCACTTGTATTTATATAAGGCCACTGCCAACAGGCCAGGGAAACGAACGTTTTATCACCTTTTTAGGAGACTTGCGACAAAAAGGTTAATTTTCATGATGTTTCACGTGAATGCGTTTCACCACTCGAAGCTCAATGGTTCGGGCAACGCCTCACCTTTGCGATTAGGTTATAACAAAGGCTCTCCTCTTCTGCTATGCGCAACAAGAACTTTATGAGGCTGAGAACAGCTCAAGTATAACGTTACGAGTTAGAGATATGAAAAATCTCGGGTAAGTTCTGTGAAATACGTGAATGTGGTTTTAACTTCCCGACTTAATTACTTTCAAGAGCGAATATAACTTGGTAATATAAGCAATTAGAAACTTATTTGACGCTGCCGGTCCGCCTGTTCCGCCCCGGGCGAAGGAATCGTGAGCGGGATGAGCCATTACGTGCTTTCGTGGAACTTTTCCTTTTAAAAGTCGTCTCTTACTCTTTTAAAAGTTATTATATTGGATAATTTGGCTGAAAATATGAATATGATGGCTACAACTTTAGTAATTTTAGCCGGGCGAAGAAAAATTTGCCGATTACGTCATGAAATATGATCTCCTGCGGGGCTTACCCCGATTACGGCTTTACGAGGATCCGCTTTATTATAGCCTTTGCGCAATATCACAGGAAAACCACTATCGACTTATTGGAAAAACGAGGAAAATTTTTTTTTAACGATTTATTGCGAGTTTCAAAAAAACCGTAGAGATTGACGGACCGATGCCCTATGTAATGTAATACCTACTTTGGACGAGTTATACGATTTTCGTGTTAAAAATAAACACCATTTTTTTATACTGTTCTACTGGGTATCTAAATGGAGTCGCAATCATTTGCCTGCCAGCTGTCATATACTTAATAACTATGAAACCGCGTTGATTAATTAGCAAAGAGCCGAACCGCCCACGCTTCGCTAGAAAACAGAGATTGTTCGGCGGCGCGTTTTGATTAGGCTCGGCGCGCTTCAATGGACGTAGATAAGCCTAATCGTAGCTTTTTATGTGTAGAATGTTGTTATCGCGTGAAACGAACGAGAAAATATTTGCGACGCTCTTCTTAGCAAGGTTACTACTGTGCCCACAGATATATTATCTCATAGCACGAAAATGCTCCTCGTCCAAAAATACTTCTTCAAAAATAAGTATAAAAACTTGAAATTATACTTCCTGCGAAATGATCGTGATGGTTCATGACATATCTGGCTGGATGTCACCTTGTGACCGACGACTGGAGGTCTATTCGTCCATAACTACTACTAGGTATATTATAATTTTACAATTAATGCGAATCTACTTAATGCGTCGTCTGAAGACCGGATATTTCTTCAATGGACGTCAGTTGCTCGCAATTAGGTTAACTTACCTACCTCGCACTCTCTCATCCCAGATGCTTAGCCAAATTGTATAGCAAGTCCATCACTGCTATAGCTGTCTGTGCGTTTGTGGTCCGCATTGCCTGCTGCAATCCGACGTGCGCCTTCCTTACGCTCGAAATTAATAATCAATCCTGATCCATTGATTTCTATCAAAGGTTGACATTTCAATCAAATTTTTGGAAAAAGCATACTAATAAGCGATCCTCGGATTGACTTTGGTATCTTACGAATCAATAAATCTTTAGGAGGGCGGATCACAGATTAAAGATTGGATTCTGTTCGATAATGACAGTTAGTGCGTGTTAATTAATAACCAATCCATCCATTTTGACGTTTAGTTCGATCGGTGTAACCGATGTCAGATTGCAATCGGACAAATACCAGAGTTTTTCATAAGTAAAATAATGATTGCTGAATTACGTGATAATAGCGTCACACATTTCATAATCCATTAATGTAGTTATGTTAGTGGAATTTTGTGAAATACACCTACACACTGATACACCAAAATTTAATTTAATTTATAATTATATAACTGTTTTCAGGTGGTCTACTCTTGATTGAGGGGCGTCGTCCGTTCACGACGTTAGTTGTCAATGGT
>DWMR01000087.1:0-17233 GCA_018245355.1 Dalla costala
TGGAGCACCCATAGGGGTCCAGCGCGCTAAAAACAAGCCGGCACGCACATATTCACACTATAGTGGTCCAGCCGCCCGCCATGACGCATCGAAGCGCGCCCGCACGCAGCGTTACGCCACCGCCCTAGCGGTGCTTCAATAATTTCTTAGCGAGACTCCGTCCACTCTTTTTATTACGTCGTTGAACTCATGTTTAATTCTTGTTATTAATATGTAAACGTCAAAAAAAGTTGCTTAACAATTAAAGAAATATCTACCTATACCTACACTACATGCATAGATAAATAATATCGTGACTAAATATTTGTGATCATAGGAACCAATTATTGTAAGTATACTCTATCTATTATGTCTATTGTTATTTTATACATTTTATAGTAGGTACCTATATAGTAGGTAAGTACCTATTGGTTTTTATGTTTCTGATTTTATTATCTTTATGTATAAAATAAGAAAATTGTGAATGTTCTGCTGTACCTACCTACTCCTCTGTTATCAAATAAATCATCTTTTATTCGTATACTTTTCTACTTAGAATATAAAATCTTTACTTTATATGCAGTAGCGATGCTCTTAAATACGAGTACGCGTATAAGTATTAATTAAAAGCCAAACGCGTTCAACAATTAACGTTTAGATAATCGTAAACAGTGAACCTTATATGATAGTAAAAAGACCGATCAAAGAGCTTCCAGATTTTACGAGAAGTCATAGTCACGGTAAAAGCAATAGTACTTACAAGTCCTTCGCATACCCCTCGAGGCGATCCAAACCCACCTTTATGACCCGCGGCATACGGCGCCGATATCAAATATTGAAAGGCTGATTAAATATGCTTATAACAGTGTTGGCATTGTCGGCAGTCGCGTCATTAGTCAGTGAGACACCGGGCTCGAACCCGATAATTTGAGCAGTGGGCAACGCAACACTAAATTGCAGCCTGCCACCTCGCACCGCGTCTTTTATTTATTTGTATTTATAAAGCATTGGAGTCCTAATTATATTGGCGGCGAGCGCATACCGTGATTCGTGTAGTGCTTTTTGGTAGAACAGTTGGCGTTGACGGCTTAATGACAGCGCGCGCTTCCTGCTATGTTAATTGCCGAGGAAGTCAATAGACTCGGATGCATCGCATTATTTATTAGATCGACTTTTAGTGTTGGTTATGGCGTGTCACGTTCGGAAGCGGGCCACTTACCCGACTGTCAGTCCAGCACAAGCTTAGCCCAGCTTATAACGTAATACGGTAGTTCGCCTGTCTTTGGTGTCATTCAAACGATTGCTTAACGCTTTTAATTACTTGAGTTGGGATCGACAACATCAACAAAAATCAATGAGTGTTGTATTCAGTGAAAAATTTTGCTTCGATGTCCGCTAAGGAATGTCGGAAATCTGAAAGTAACCATGAACGCGCAGTATAATAGTATTTCATATAAAGCTCTTCAAACTACAAACATGCATGGACTGCATACTATTTGTGAACAAGAATACCAACCATTTAGGAAGAGGCAAGATTTTATGGCTAGACGTTGTCTGCCTATGTCTGTCTTCTATGTCTGTTCCTAAATTCTCTAACCATAAGATAGGTACGTGGTGAAAACTAGATTTTAAGGTTGTAGGTCGGTACCTACGTATTGTTAGCTTTTTATTCTACTTTTACATTTATGATGGTATTTGTGTCGATTTTTATTTCCGGTAGTAAACTAGTGGCAAATCTATACACATTTTAAAAGAGCGATGTAGTGTAAAATACAGTTAAATAATTTTATATTTTTTATTTGCTTCATTTTAATCTTCACGCTTTATTTATTGCTTAACTATTAAACCTATTTACTGTCTTACTCACTGTCTTACTTAAACCTTTGAATGCTGGAATCGTAGACACAATAGAAAATCAATTGTGTTTCGCCTAGACATGCCTACAGTACATTCCAGGGGTTAAAAGGAACTGAGAACACCTCTAAAACAGTATTATTGTAAACGTGAAGTAAAGTCTGGTAAACTGGAGCAATAGTCATCTACGAAATAATTTTATAAACATGCAAAGGTAAACGTATAAAGTATATTAAAAGGTGTTTGAAGTTTTGGCTTTAGTTAAAAGTATACCTACATGAAGTTTTTGCAAAAAAGCGGTTATCTGAACTGTTGAATTGGACAACAAAAAATAAATCACGTGTTGATTGCTCTACATGAAATGGGCCCGGGAGTGCTCCGCAACTCCGAGGCGTGCAATTTGAGGCTCTAAATCAAACAGGACGAGTCTTACCGCTACCGATAAATAACAGCGCTGCGTGCGAAACGATTAGCGTTACATGAAGATCTTTCATTTTCAACTGCAACACTACTGTTTATTAAGCTATTAAGGAACCGATCATTACGAGAACTCTTGGGGAATAGTGCTGGCGTTTCGAGACAATGTAGTGTTGATCTACTTTTGTGCTCCGTTTGTTAGCAGATTATTATTGTAGTCTTATGCAACTCAACATGAAACAAACACCCGTAAGACGTATCTATCTGTATTTCCTTATTTGTGTAGATAATATTCTTAATAACATAATAACCTTCGTTCTTTTGAATCAATTAAGGCTAGGAGCTATGGGTTTAAGTATCTAGCTTTAGGAGCTATATGGGTGTATTTAGCTTTAGGTAGCTACTTGTTGGGATTCGTATTTGCCTTTATATCTGCGTATTTATCGTAGTGTCTTGCAAATATTTCTGATATGAAAAGATACGCCATTTTAAGTGTCACCATCTAATATTATCTATTGAACTTAACAAGGGCTTCATCTATTTATAACAATATTTTTGGTAAAACATTTTCAATTCAATAACAATGGCGGAACTTTAAAGGCAAACACAACCCGAGTCAATGAGTTTGGTTCCCAAAACTTACATTGAAATTGAGGTCAGTTTCACACGTCAGGGATTGACGTGAATTGACGTAATGTTATTAAATGGAAGCGTGTAGCCTTCGTATGTTCCTATTGGGCCGGTGAGCCTGAGCAATCGATTCTCCTCGCCAGCCGTGAAATCGACCGCTCTCGTTCTGAACCAAACCGTTTAACCGACTCGATTATCTCCACAACCTTAGCCCTTCAATCTACCAAACCAGGCTACCGCTTTCTTCACGTCGCACGCCCATTAGCATTAGGAACAACTAATCAATATTTAAAGATCGTTCCTAACAAAAAATGTCAGGCCTATTTTGACAACAGAATAAAACGGCGCCCCAACACTCCATCATTTGAATTTATGACCTCCCACTAGGCTTGTTTCCTCGTTATTAATATCGACATTAATACAATCCCAATATCCTGACCATAAATGTCACAGCCACTGGCGCCTGGAACAGGTAGAACTAAACTATAAAAGTGCATACACAAAAACTGCCAACTGCCTACACTGAGCGGTGACTGGGTGAAAAAAGCTTGAAATTTATAACACCTCCCGCATCCCGGCCACCGGTATAAAATCCTGGGAATTGTAATTTTTCTTACAAAATTTAGTGATATGTCAAACCTGTTCGACGTAGCAAATAAAAATGTACAAGACGAGGTAGAAAAACAAACTAAAGTCTTTGGGTTATTGCTAAAACAAGGGAAGGTTACCATATCAATCAAGGCGTTGACAAAAGTGGAATTTTTTCCTCGTGGCCGGGCCGTGGGATGAAAAAAGGGTCCGTGTTTATGAAAATGCAATAAAAGAGACGCGAGCGAGCGTTGCGCGGGCGCAGCCTTACCGTAGCTTTACTTACATCGTTTAATTCTGCAGTGGATTCAAACAATATTTTGATATCCATAGAAAAATCTCTAGATTCATGTATCTTTCATAGTAGGTATATTCTTAATAGGAACGTTTAACTAACTCACCTTTTTTAAGCGCCATAATGTAATGTGAATGGTTTGAATGCTTCAATAAACCAATTTTGATAGCAATGAAAATTATATCTCGTAAACGAAAGACTTGATAATTTTATTTTAATTCGCAATCGATTTCAATTGTTTTTGATCCATCTCTTTTTACTTATTGTTTAGAGACTATTATGAAACTTTCTTGTCCGGAATCGAACCCCAACCAACCGGTGATTTGAAACCACTGAGCACACTTTGATCGCAGGTAGAAACGAGTGCGAGAATGATAAAAATGTGAGTGCGCACCCCCGCAGCGCCGACTATCCGACTACGAGCATCCCGGGTGTCACTCACGGCAGTAGGCTGACCACGCTCGCATTTTATGTCGTGAGAACCGGAGTTAGGTCCTTGTTTTATCCGGCTTAGTGTTGTTACCCTACTCAAGCCCTTCTAGCCGCACTAAGAAGTTTAAGATGTATCTTTCATATTTTCTGTAAGTACGTTTAAATATCGTTTTGTTTTTGCGGGTTCTCCTCTTTGATTACGACGTAGCGCATTACGCAGTAGTGACTGTCATAGACATCTGCGTTTAAGTTTAGCTGTTAGAGAGCTGTTGAGTCTGATAGTAGGCACCCTACAGGTAGACGTAAGACGTATGGAAGCGTTAATTAATTTATCTATCACCAACGGATACTAAACAACTAATATTCCTATTAACACCTAACTACCTAACTAACTACCTAAAATTCCCTCGTAGTCCTTTTTGAAGTTTGTCACATAATTATGTCTACGGGCAGTGGTTGGTGGGACGTTTGCTATTCTTATCATATAATTTATTTATAGATATCCAGTGTCTATATTTTATAAGCTGCCGTGGTCACTCTTCGTTTGCGGTTGGATTACAATAAAACTGCTATTTCAGCATACCAATACTGTTGACGTAGGTACCTACCTATACGGTAACTTTGTAATTTATTTTATTCAACTTCGTTTTATGTGTTACTTTTTATAGTCTCGGTTCTGTAAACAATGATCAGAGGACACTGAATATCAAATGTTATCAATAAAACCCACGATAATCTTTGTCTAAGTTAATTTCATTACCTCATTAGAATATCATCGCGGTATAAATGTTCACAGATTTATAACCCAAGTTGATGTGCCTACCAAAAGAGGTTTTCACAACTCGTGGAAATTTTATGGACTTTTTATGTGACTTGTGACCTAAGAAATGTATTAAATATTTCATTCAGAACTACAAATGAGCTTCTATTCGAACTGTTAATGATACATCATCATTAAAGTCTTAATGATTCTTAAATAATTAAATACCTACACTTACCATTAATTTGGAGATAAGTGTATTGGTCTGCTAGGTGATGTAGGTATCTATTTTCCTACCTACATCCAAAGGCGAAATTAACAAAACATAATCTAAGTTCCTGAGAACTGTTTAAGGAAGTAGGTATATTTTCTAAAATAACCAAACTACCTAAGTTAATATATTGTTGAAAAACCGAACACTAAATCTTCTTTGATAAAAGATAAATAATTTGGACACATGAAATGGCTTTTTTAAAATAGATAGGTAGGTATCTACTAATTTTATGTAATCTGTCTATGAGAGATAAAATTATTGAATAAACGTCGTTCTTAGTTCTATAAAATTATCATGTTTAGGTCTGACAAAGCCGGAATAGATCAACCTGCGTTTTACTTGCGATAAATCGAAAGTGGTCAAGCATTCTTGTACTTTTGCATATTTATTCATTGTAATTGCAACTATTTGAATAAGGAACAGTTACTGAACTAAGATAACCTGTATTTACATAATAATCGTATATTTGTCGACAAATCGTGTCTGTAGACCACAATGTGTATTTAAATCGAATATAAATTTAAAAATGTCAGGTGACAACCATTATTTTATTTTACGCGTATCGGTAAACCACAAAGCGTGTATGACCCAACAGGTACTTGGTATTATGATTCAAAGTAATTTTACGATGAAAAGCGCATGTTTTTTAGTTGTCAATGTTACATCATTAAGTACATTGAGCAGGATTATCCTACTCCTGTAAACAATTCATAAGTAAGACCATTTAGTCATACATTGTTAGATATTTAGTCATACATTGTTAGATATTGTTATATCAACAGGATGTCCTAAAATGCAATCGTAATTATGCTGCAAGTACGAATTATACTAAACCGAAAGTCGACAAGTCAGTTCATAAGTAAGTGCTGTCACAGTAACATTCCAATTCAAATGTATCTCTTGGAAAATCAACCTCAATCTTAAGACATGCTTTTTTTAAAACCTCTCAATGATTTATGGCACAAAATATTTCGCAGTATCATTTCGAACGTCAACCCATAGATAAAATGGCGTATTTTAATTCTTAAAACGCAGTCTAAAATTTTAATAATCCCATCTGTTAACATTTTCTAAATCAGAAAAAAGCTCAGTAAAAGGCTGCAGAGTGTTAACAAAGCGTTCGTATTAGTCCTCATAAATTGTAACACGTCGTTAATTATCACTATCTATGACTTCTCGTATCAAAGCTTTGTTGAAAAACAAGACACAAATACTGGAACCTTGTAGATTTACGCCTTTGTATATTCCACGATTGCGTGACAAACAAGAATTAGCATCACGAGTAATGTGTACTAATTGTGTCAGCATAAGTTCCTTTCATATCTACTATTACACATTGTTGTTATTTTTCCAAATCGAAATGAACCTTACTATGTAGATATTGATCGCTATCAGGTAGGTACCTACTATTCATTCATAAATATCGGTTACAAACCAGCAATGTAATTTTAAATGATAGTTTAAATATGGGTTAATTTTTAGCATTTTGAACTGTAGTACTCTAAAAACCGTAGGACCGTCTAACTGTAGGATTCTAAAATAATATTTTCATTATTCTGCAAGCACATCGGACTCAAAGGGTCCGTTAGGGCTTAGTTTTTTTATAATTTTTCAATGAAAATACATAATACTCTCGTACTGCAATTAAGATAGCAAACAGCCATTGACGTGACCTCTGTCATCTTACCTGAGTTCTAATATATTATGGACACTGAGTATACGTTAACATCTCGACCTGTCATCTACGTTTGTATCTCCTCATAAGTCATAATCGAGTCAAACTCTTTTTAAATTCATTTTCAGCAATAGCGGTAAGTACCTAAGTAGGCACATTTTTTTCATCAAACTTCTTACCATCTTACGATAACATCATACACGTTTACATAAAAACCTTAAGCTACATTGTACAAGGTGTATTCTCTAAACAATTTAATTTCTGTTCAACTCAATTCAATAATGCTATACGCACTTACAGGATAAACAATGCTAGCCTAGCTTTGTATAAAATTTTCAAAGCAGTAGGACGTATACGCAAATGTCTTGAACATCCTTCTATGACGTAACGCAGAACCCATAAGGCAGACAGTGTGGGACCGACTTTGCTTAAACGTAAGGAACAGGCTACATCGCAGTCGAGAAGCGATTAAAGAGTAGAGCAAGGAAGTCAACGAAAAAGAAAAACATTTCGATATGCTTTTCTTTTTCTAATGTAAGTGATAAGGCCAGGGACACATCATCCTCTTCTAGGCCAACAATCAGAATATATAAATATAAAATCATAACAGAATAAATAACCTACATGTAAATTTCACTTTTAAAATTCCATCACTGGTTCTGTCAATTTTGACATTTATTTAGATTTTATCAATCTATCAGCTATCAGAGCAATCAAATGCCAGCTATGGCTATATAAGCTCATTTTTTATTTTAGTGTTATCTTCTAAGATGATTTTTAATCGAATGACATTTATTTAGTTTAGCTAGCGAGCAATTATTTCATCCTCTATCGCTTATGTATTCGCGGTAAAGTCAAAGACGTGTGGTAAGGCCATATAATTCTTATTGTGATAGTTTATTTGGCACTTGTTCCGCCGATGAATGCCAAACAGGCGAGTTCCATGACCGCCCGCGTTCATCCTTTTTATTTCTCATGCATGAAGTGAGTATATTAGGCTGTGTGATAAAACTAGAGAGTACCTCATAATGGACCGTATTAGCGAGAGGTTAAGAGACGTAAGAGATTTATTGAGAAAATTTCTTGAATGGAAATGAGTACAAAACGTACATGAATTTTAGTACCTAATGCTAATTTTATACTAAAGTATCATTTGCAACTACATACGAATGAAATTACTGAACTTGCGTTTCGGTGTACCGTTCTGGTTATACGTAAGTTAACTTAAAACGCAAACGGTTTGATCAAACACAAAAACGACATTATCAACTACATAATACAATTTTGTCAAAGGAATAGTGCATTGAAGTTGAAAAATTATTTCATGATCCATTCTGTTCTAGTTTAATTTAGCTCACTATGACGTTTTACTATTTAATCGATAACTGAACTATGCATTCATAATCACTATTAGCACAATCTACATGTTAGCAGCTCTGCACAAACAATCAGCAATGAAATTGTGATCTGCGCGATTTAGTTTCCCTGTGAAATTGAAATACACTTGAAGATATATGACTATAAATGCTTACTATACGTCTACAGCTTTACATTATAAATAATATAGATACATTCCATTATTTTTGAAACAAACAATGCATAGAGCATAGAGCAGTTACAAGCAGTGATAAATAAAAAGCTGAAGTGTTCGCACGCGTGAAGTAGCGAGCAGCCGCGCAATATATTGCTCGCGGTTTTATTGCTTGTGTACGAACTCATACTTATCTACGGCCTCTGTTTAAAATCTTGTACAAGACTGATATTTTCTTTTACGACTTTTGTACTACTGGGAATTTAAACTTCATAATGTTAAACGTGCGTGCACGCGTATAATTGTTTTTTAGCGTCTTGTTTTACCGCAGAAGGCGAAATTTATTGCACATTTTAAAAGGTTTTACTTATTTTGCTGCATATGCATGTAAGACTATGTAATTTGAATAGTTAACGTTATAAATCTAAGTATAAATACTATGAATACATAACGTTAGAATAAAACTATGAAGGTTGTTGATATAAAGAGAATAAATACCCAGTGCGTTATAATAAATTCCATGGTTAATTTTTACCAAATGACTATAGGTTTTGGAAAGTTTCGCTGACTTTATCATTGAGTGTTAAATGTCACAAAGCATGCACTACAACATTACGAAAACACTTACAAATTGCCTCAGCAGCTTTGTGGAATTAAATTCGTTTTAATGAAACGAATACAGCCTTTATATTTTACGTAATAAAACCTTACATCTTCATTTAAAAATGTAGTGGCAGAAACTCGTTATGTAGAGCAATGTTACTTAGGTAATCGTGCAATTTAATTTAAAGATTAATTTAGATTATAAAGCGGTATCGCAAAAGTTATAAGCATTTGGTTCTTATAATATTATACTGACAATTTGAAAGTAACCAACTTTGCAAAAGTTTGATCACGATTTGGTTCGAATCCTGCTTACTATGGCTGCAATCCATAGTGGCCCACTGCTGAGTACGGGTCTCTCCTTGCAACTAAGAAGGCCACAAGGAGTAACCACGCTAATACAATGCGGATTGGTGGTGATTTACAATACCTACTCGTTATTTTCGAGGTAGTAGCTATAATAAACTAAGTAGGTAGCTATGTGATACAATCAACGAAACATTCTAAGTTTGACAAAAATAAGAAGCTTAATAATTAACGATGTAATGTGTGTAAAATTACTTAATGCAATTGTTTAAGACGCCAAATTGCCTAACATTATTACTCTATTGTTACATTATAAAATTACCTTCTGACTTAGCTCAATCTTCTGGCCTATTCAGTGCCACCTCTAACTGGCTTCACCTAATTTGTATTGTTCAAAAATTCCCACTTCATTTCTTATTCATGTCAAGTGCACTCAAGTAATTAGTGCAGCCTAATTAATAATTTAAAGAAACATTTTGACCTCTGGTCACACAAATGACGAATAAATCGCTAGAAAATGCGATGTAGACTCGCTACAAAAAGCTACAAACACAATATTATGTAATGTCCATTTTCCTCAAACAGCCTGCCGCTTTTGCGGCTATCTGTTTATTTATTGAGGATGGGAAAGATTTTACTAGGTTATCTTTACTCGCCAACAGTGGGCTAGGTGACTAATTATTGTAGACACAAATTAATTTTAATTCTTTATTGTCGCTATAATTATCACGCTCTGGTTATGATTTGGAAACCTTTGAGCAATGAAAATACGCAAAATAATGTTGCTCATTTTTAAATACCTTTTTTTAAATTAATAGCATAAAGTTAAAAAAAATCTGCACATGAAAATTATCTCTAAATTATTTCCAATATGGAAAAACTAGAACAAAACACATACCTCCAAATACTTTTATGGGAGATCGACTTCAAATTACGTATAAGAATAAAAAAAGGTTATTAAAATTTTAAACAATACTTAAGCTCTTCTTTACTGAAAGTCTTATTTAAAAACATACTTTTAACATACATAATTATAAACCTGAGAACTGGTTATGCAAAAGACTCCGAAGCAACCTACATAATTTAAGATCCGTCTTTAATTATGGTAATTTAGATTTTAATTAATATTAGACAATCAAAACAAGATGCCGCTCTGTCATGCTCGTCTGTGCAGTTACAACTTATTTATGTGTCTATTGAATTTTCTATCTCAAATATTATAATAGATGAATTAAAGGTTTAAGATAAAGTTGAAATTCACATCAAAAAGTGCGCGAGCTCATTGCGATTGAAGCGAAAACCATTGTCTCACAGTTCCCACAACGAAAATAAAAGTGAGTCTTCAAACTCGAACAAGCCGTATTAACGGTATCAACTACCGTACACCCATTTATAATATTAAAAATTACGCATCTCACATCCGGGTACTCTAAAGTACTACAAGCTCCACTTACCACATAATGTGTTTGGCGTTTCATCTATTAAGTAATACGTTGAATCGTCCTTCCTACACGGTAATAGCCAATTTGTATATATCATACCAGTTGAACATTATGTAATTTAGCCAACAAAGGCAAATATGCCGAGCCGTTCCTCTAGTTTATGTCTGCGGGAAAGGTATTAAGGTAAATTGTACAATTGCGCGCACGGGCCACTCGTTAGCCGACATGCCGGTTCGACGTGACGGCTCGACGGCTATGTCGCATTGTTTCAGTTTTATGCGTACCCGACCTTAGATTAAATGTTAACTGGAAGATTTATGGCGGTCATAGAGGCTAGTTTAGTGGACGGTGAGGTCTTTCGCTGAAACGCTCAACTTTCTTAAGAGCCCAATTTGTGGGAGCGCTTATGCCGTGTCGTGCTCGTATGCATGCCCCGCCTTTTTATTGCTGCCCCTTAACTGTAAACAGCACCCATTCTGGTAGGATTTGTGTCTGAATTAAACTCGTTGGAATGTTACCATGGGAGAATGAGCCAACTCGGGATTTAACATACCATATTGTAAGCTTTTTATTTTTGGTGTGCTCCATTTTACAACTTTTTATGTGCCATAAAAATTTAAATGTTCACCTAACCAATTATAATAAAGAGCAGATACGATAATTTTTCCTTCTCCTAGTAAGATAAAACGTGATCTCAGGTTGTTTATTCTTGATCCTACACGAATTCACCTACAGCTACATATTAGAAATTGGTCGATTCTTACACTCACCAATCTTCGTTTTGGCTTGATCAGCGGTCGATTCTGTCCATTCATCTTGTAGTAGAGGCCACAAGCGTTGCAGAGGTAGTGGCCGGTGCCGTCGCGTCGCCACAGGGGCGTACTCGTCGCCCCGCAGTTCACGCACTCGCGACCCTCTGTCGTGCGTAAAGTCGACGCGTTAATGGGTGGCTTTATTGTGAGTATTGGAAAAGTACTAAAGGATCATTCGATTTTCAAAGTGTGTTCTAAGTAATGCTTAGTGGAAGTAATGAAGTAACCAGATGGATTTTTAATTGAAATGAAATCGATTTACATTAGTTAGGTATTTACGAGTGAACAAAAATCATAAAGCATAATCAAACCAACACCAAATACAATAATTAAGAAACAAAACAAACAGGTGCAAAAGAAGAGGTTAAATATAATTAGTAGTGTTAAAGTAGGTATGTAAGTGTATTACCTGTCTCCTGGCAGGCTGGGGAAGACGAGAGAAGTCACATTCAGAAACATTACCAATCAAATTTCACTACACATTTACTGAAGCATGCATAACTAGTAGCCACAAAAACAGCGACACAAAACAAACTACCGAACCACCTAACATAACTTTTACATTTACACTTTATTTGGCTTAATAACAGCGATTTGTAAAATATTTCATTAACAAGGGAAAGCACGGCGCGTTTCACTCGTGGAAAAAATATCAAGATTTTTTTACACGCAAGGAAAATTGAGAGAAAGTAACGGCGAGGCATTCGCGTATTCATAAGTGTATCTACACATGCAAAACGACGCCCTTAGCGTGGGTTCTGACAGAAATACAAGAAGAGCAGATACACTCATTAGTATGCATATGAGTTTGTTATTCATACGTTTACGCTTCTAATGCGGTTAAAATATAGACATAATTTAGATGAAAGTTATACTGAAATATACTAATGCGGTTTAAAATTAAACATTATTACGCTAATTATAAAATATAATATTTAATTATAATATTTTTTTCATCCAAACTCATTCATGAACTGGCGGCAACTAGCAACAAAAGCGAGCCAGTACGAAATAACGTTCAATCATTGCAAGATTTCCGAGAATATCTAGGAAGGATTCAGAGCGTAACCAGAGCTATAAAATAAGTAATGACCTACATGCTAATTTTCACTATGTGTAATTGTACTCTCTGGTATGCACGTCAAAACAATTTCCTATGCAAGCAGAATATCTCAGCCGTAAAATGTATTGCAGAAACCAAAAAGCTATCTACATAAAAATACTGACTATAGTATACGAATTAACTAACATTACGGATATTTATAATGATAGAATCTCAAAAACATATAGAAAAGAGAATTAAAATGTTACTCTGAATACATTATGCATGCCAGAATTTCAAACATGCATAAATATTTGCCTCAGGATGAGAGCCCTCCGGAAGTAGCGCATGTTTTATATTTTACAAGATTTGCGTATTTTTTATAACACAATCATAAATAACTTGTTTGCGAGGCTTTGAATAAATTCCACGATGGCTTTGATTTTTTGGAAAACGCACCCGAGAGTTGTAATTTGTTTCTGGCAATTGGCTACGAAATCCAGTAGATAGCAGTAGATTCAGTAGTAGATAGCGAAATAGGCTACTGAAATCGTGTTACCCCTAAAACTAAAGGCTGTAATACAACCCTCTGATTTAACGCTACGTGATTATATTAATTATCATACTATTCTAATATCATATATTATTATGTCACTTACATATTCTTATATATTTTGAAGCCCGATGACTAAGATAGGTGTCTATTGTCTATTGTGACAAAATTTGATGTTAACCCAGCCTAAAACCTAATTTTGTCACTGACCAATTCCATAATAATTGGTCAGTGATTGGTTAATGTTTAGATCAGTGACGAATTGCAAGTTATCTATCAATGTATTTCTTTTTTCTGTTAGGACGTTTTTCAAGGGTATCTAGTTCATGTTTTAAAACTCATATGAAAAAAAAGTTTATGATTTTTTTTTGGTTTTGACCGATTTCCCGTCGGCAAATACTTAATCTCTTTTCCCGAAGTTAATTGTCAATTTCACTTGAGCTAACGTTGTTACAAAGAGGATATGTTCACATATGGGATGCGCGTGCGCCGCCCACCGACTCTCTAAACTCGATTACACGATCGATGATTTACCGAGATCGAATTTAAAGCTCATCTCGTTACTCCCTCGCATCCTCTTTAAAAATCCGATTAAATGAAGCTATAACACACGTTTAAGCATTAGTTTATCACTACGCTTATAAAATCGGCAGTGAGTTCGGATTTCGTTTGGTAACAAAGTACCTATGTTAAATTGTATAATAATTGTTTTTATTACTTGTGAGCTAGCTGGTTGACGTAATTAATATTTTGTGAAATAATACAAACAATATTAAACAAAGACTATTCGAGAGGGAATCTATTCGAGACACGTTACACGTCCAAAGACCAGGTCCAATCTCCAAAGAGGCACTAAGCACAGTTCCGGTTATAATCATGACAGGTTCAGTACCCAGCAGAGTTAAATTTGCTTAACGTAAATAACACATGACATGATGAAAAACCAAAACAAATATAGATACTCGTAAGGGATAAATAAAACGCTCGAAGGCAAATAAAGTAGATTCTTAAACAGCTCCTCGATATATTTGCAACTCATTTAAAGTGAATTAATCAGTGGAAATATAACGGAAATGATCAATTAATCGCTATTCGTGAGAAAATTGCATTATCCAATTACAAGTTGTGTCCTTAAGATACAACATTACTTAAGGAGAACTTTTTATTAATAAGAGATACTGATAATTTTTTTTTTTTTGATACTGATAATAAAAAAGAGTTGTCGATAAAGAAATAATTATCATGGAATAATAAACATTCATTTTCTAAAAAAATTCCTAACAATGTACCTATCTATTTATACCTACTATTTTACAGTAGGTGCCAATAATTTTTTTTGTCAGTGCGATGGATGTATTGATCTAAAATAAAACATTAATTTATACACTTTTGGGTGATCTTTTGATGATGAGACCCACCGCAGCACTCCATTTCGCGTATAGTATATTTAGGTATTATTGGCGTTTTAAGGTATAAGGTTTTAAGGCCTTGTATAGGTAGATACAGTAGTAGCTTTGAAGGCTGATGGACGGATGGACACGATCGTTTTGCGTGGAAGTCCGGCAGTCCGGTGTTCGGTGACGCTGACGGTGCCGCTATAAAGGCCAAAATGGCAAAAGCCTGTCCATTCATAAAACACAAAACAGTCGATTTGAAAAAAAAATAACTAAGGAAACGTTCGGTAACCAAATTCACGACAACGTCCCAAAAAAAAGTTTAAATAAAAAGATGGTTGTACAATGTAATATAACAATGAAACCGCATTAAAATAAATCGGCAGAAATGCTGTAAAATTTCTGAAATAAAAAAGCGTCGCGACGACGTTTAAAAAATGAAATTATTTCTCGCGACGTCGTTAACACCTAGCTTTTAGTGGCTGTTAGCGTTTCGCCTTAAACGTAACGAGTTTAATGCCCTGTACGTTTTATCGATCGATGTATCGGTAGGTATCTTTTAATGATCTATAGGTATTAGTATTACTTATAATGAGAGCGGATTTTGTGAGTTTGTTTATATGTGGAGGGCAATCTCCGGAACCTCTGCACCTATTTGAAAAATTATTTCACTTTTTGAAATGTAGAGGTAGGTAAGTCGGTAGAGGTTTTTCATTTTTCAATATTCCAGATGGACCTATGTCCAGGAGGAGTCTACTCCTACCTCCTCCTGGGGCTGGAGGAGAAGTATAGACTTAGATAAAGATTAGATTAGACTTAGGTAAAGTAATGATGATATTCGTCATATATTCGGAAAAAGTGGTGCCTCTTAAATGGTTCCACGGCTTCTTATTTTCCGCGAGTGAACCTGCGCGGGACAGCTAGTAAATATAACGCGTAGTATCGTATAAACGTGCGTAAATAATTATGTATCTAGATCTGATTATAATCCAAGTCCCCAGGTAGACTCCGCGGCGTATTGAATAAATAATGATGCCGCGTCAGGATCTAACAAGGAAGGTGAAAGTGCTCGAACATCCGTTATAAAAAATATCAAAAACCACTCTCAACATTTTTCAAGCTTTAGGCAATGTGGCCATTCATCTTTTTTATGTAAAAACCAGATCACAACCGGCAATTAAATCGCCCGGACCTTATCGAAAACTTATTGCGATCGAACCGACAACTCACTTTTTGGACTAACCCTTTATTTTTTTGTTGCGCCGATGAAGCCTGTAATTTGTTCCCAAGTTTTTAATAAATAAACACCAATAACGATTATTAGGAAAAAATAGCAGGATATTAGACGAACCACTAAATTTTATGATCGTGTCGGTCGCGGCAAGACTGTTTTAATTCAATAGTAACGTCTTTATTGGTAAAGCGTTTGTGAAAGTCTGTGCGGCCGCGGGCGACGGATTTTTACGAGATTTACTGCCACCTACCTCGTATACATCGACGTTACGCGTATTATTAAAGAGAACAGCATTTCTGATTAATCGCTGTACGGTTTAATTGTTCAATCCAGTTCCATCCCAAGCAGAGACGTGCGTTAATTCGTTCACATTGTGAGAATTATTACATTACTTCCCTTCTCATACCTACCTACTTCAACTATCGAACGATCTAAGCGTCTACTCCGGCCCGGACGTGATTTCGACGCGAAATAAAGATATCATTTAATGCCCGAGTAACGGTGCCTGTCCAGTTTGAGATAAACCTATCCTGAACGACTGCAGAAGTTTGAAGTTCGAGCGAAAAATTCCAGTGTTTGTTCTAAATTAGAATGCGGCGCGCTCTTTATTGCCCGGAGTGACGCGCGGTCGTGACGCGGCGGCGCTACGTGACCGCGATAAAAGATTTTCATCTGCCATATTTACGTAGCCGAGTGGGCGGTTTTTATTTTTCGAGAGTCTCAAGCGAGCGAGCACTTCGGCGGTGGAGAGCGCGCAAAGTTTTCACACGGCGCTTGCGGGGAAAACAACTCGACGTTACGCTGACTTTGCGGCCTGAACGAGTGATACTGACCTCCCCGGAACTATCGATGCGTTCAAAACAGATGAAGACAGGCCGTTACCGCTCAATGAAATCGTGTCGTAAAAACGAAGCAGACTGGTAGCCACGTAACGCTAATGCGAGCCGGGGTAATGTAATTTAAATGAAGGACTAATTCGATCCCGCGTACCGTGACGCCTCTCTCGGCGCATCGGCCATCAACACGTAACGGTGAGGGTGTTTTGCATACAAAACCATTAAATTATTGCTCAAAACTTATTCTCTGTTGCGCCACAGAGGCTGCTATTACGGTCTAATTGTACGTCTGTATGCAAATAGAAAATTTTAATGGTAGCCGATGGGTCTCGGCGCCAACTTTTTAATCGACAAATTGTTGAACTATACCTGTTTGTTTGTAATATAATATAACGAAACAACGTACATCGTAATTAGATAAATAGGTATACCGAATTATGGATTTGAACTGTGAACCCATTTTTTATTTTGACGTGATAACGTCTTATAAATTGATCGAGTGGGGTGCACACACCAAAAAGATGACGTCATGTGCCGTTACCTCGAAGTGCAAGCGAGAGCGCGACATCTGTCTAT
>DWMR01000088.1:0-17200 GCA_018245355.1 Dalla costala
CACTACGTACACTAGTTGTTATACAAAAGTTCTTGTTAACAGGTGGTAGCAACTGCATACAGTCCGCCTAAGAGGGTGTCATTGCCACACCCTTTTCTGCCTTGGAGTTATTGTCTTCCTATTGTATTCCGGTTCAATGCTAGGATTCCCTATATTGCGGATACACAAAAAACAACATAATATAACGCCCAAGACCCGAGTACAAACATTTTTTTTTGAATTATAATTTTTATTTTTTTATTTCCAATTTCCCAACTATCATTACAGCTCTAACCTAATGCGAAATGGTGAACTAGATAACACTCACATGCCTTCGAGAACTTTTTGGAGAACTCTTAGGCATGCAGGTTTCCTCAAGATATTTTCCTTCAACGTTACAGCAGGTGACATTTAATTGCTTAAAACGCACATAACTTAGAAAAGTCATTGGTGCGTATCGCTGGGATTTGAACCTGGAACCCTCGATTGAGAGGCCGAATTTCAACCACTGGGCTATCACCGCTTTTCTGATACAAATACATGATGTAAATTTCAGAGATCACCGAGCACAGAGTACTTCATAATTATATTTCACCGAGTGTATGGTTTAGTATACTTACCTATTTACCAATTTATTGCAAGGTAAGCATTTAAATTTATTTACAGATTATATACAAAACGAAAATAAACCTATTTAATAGTTCGTAACATTCACGGGAAAGTATAACGTAGAAAAACTGTTCTATCGTCTCTCGCTCTAAATTGATACGATCCCAATTCGTCGATACTACTACTTTACTCTGAATCACGTTCTGTGGCTTAATCTGACAATGATCGTATTGTTTGGGAACACTTCATAGCATTCTATTTGTTTAGCGGTAAATTTAAGAAGTTTAACTTTTAAAAACAATTCTAAGCTTATAGGTACGTACAAAGAGGTTAAATCGTGCATTTTTGATCCTTATCAAAGATTCAAAGCTTCAATATTATCGCAATCCAATAGACGATCACTTACGGTAGTAATATGGTTAGTAAAGTTTGTACACAGACCCGGGTAAGCAGTATTATTATGAAATGATGAGTGTTCAGTTTTAGGTCTTGGATGTTTGTGACATGAATCACATCACTTAAATGTCGGCGCAATCCAGACAAATATCACCCGATTTATAATTTAGTTTAAAAATAAACAAAATACAGTTAGGTAACAATCATAATTACAAACAAAGATATTTAAAACCGGAAGCTTATGATGCTTGAATTGTGACAAGTATTTGAGTAAATGATCTAATGCGTAAATAAATAAAAAAAAAAAAAAAAATAATAATAATAAAAATTCAATATCTAAATAATCTATATTGCTGATTTTTTTTACCTAAAAAAGACAGCTGGAATCCGCTGGATTCAGAGGGCACAAGCCTATGTCCAGCAGTGGACGTTTAAAGGTGAAGCTATTTATTTCATTCTTTCGCAAGTTGCAAGCCGATATTTATGTGAGGGATGCAATGTAGAGCCAGACGAAAAATCGTTTAAAGACAATGACTTCTATAAAAGTGGTTGTTTAAAGATGATAAAAAATATCTCAACTGTTTAGAGGGTGGTAAATTTTCAAATTTCAAATGGTCATATATGGAATTTTCGCTTTAGAGTCTGTGGCATGTAAAACAATTATTTTATTTGTAGGTAATCAACCTTGATTAAAATACCGCCAGCCCTTTTCTCCACCTGCAATAACTTGTCACATTTTCATTTTTTTTTAGCTTGTGAGCTTGTTTTTTTTTTTTCAGTTAAGTACGCTGGCATCCGGATTTAAAAAAAAATTAAATCGATGTTTGCCGCCCTAGCTTTTGTCACAGCACAGAAGCATGAACATGAGATAGAGTTTACGTACCTAAATTGTGTCCGAAGTCTGTTATATGTTACTGTTATATGAGGAATAACGGAAATAATGGAAAACAATAAGGAATAATAATCAAAACTGTTATTAGTAATCAAGGGATAATTCTGAAACCTAACTAGGTAACCTACCCCCATGAAAATGTTGTGAGTTTTCAGACTTTTTGTAACTAGCGACCTTCACAAACTGTAATCTCATAATATAACTAGGCATAGGTATATACGGTTTTGTGCAATTGAAATATTTAACACACGTATAGGTACCTACTCAAAAACCATTTTTTAAGCATTTAACTAGTAGGATCTGCATAGGTTTGTAGTATATACACCAAGTCACGTCATACGTAAATTATACTTAATTATTCATTTACCTATTGTGTATACGGAAATAAGTGTTCAGTTGACCTTACCATCATCCGTTTCGGTTTCAGCAATCGGGGATACAAACGAAACTTGTAAAATAATTCCAATAACGAACAAAATTATTCCTTGATACATCGCAATATAAATATTTAAACAATTAACTTCTGCAGATTAATTGATTTCTTTTATCCTAATAAAAGTTTTTTAAATTTAGAAGTAAATTTAAAACTTATTTTTGTTTCGTCCGCGCAAGTTAGACGTCAGCCGGTATACGCGATGCAAGCGTGCAAGCGTGCGCTAACACCGCGACTTCTGAGCGACTAATAAAAGTAATAAAACACGGAGGCAGATGCAGGCTTCGCCCGTATTGTTTTGATTCTGAATACAGAAAGAAGCTTTGAAAGCATATTGATCAGTTTGCTCTGAATAAAATATCAACATGTTCTGGGCTTTAAAATTTAATTTAAAATAATACTTATTTTATTGTGATTTCTTCAAACAAACCGATTTTCTCTACCCAGAGTAGAGGTAACTACAAGTGGTTGTTCATTCAGCTTTCTTTTGACCACTTAGTCATCACGTAGGTGGCACGCCAAACACCAATCCAAACCGGTATTATCCTAATATCCGAATAAAAAATTAATTCATTTAATCTAAAGCGAACTAATGAAGTAGGTAGGTATACCGTATACCTATACACAGAAAAATTTTTTTGGAAGGTTCTATTATAGGAAGGTACCTACTTAATAGTTAATGAGTCTAAAGCCTATGTCCAGAAATTGGCCTGACGGCGGATAGCCAAACACTTTGGAGTGCGCTCGAAGATTTTATCTATGAACTTAGTTTGAATTAAAGTATTGAAATCTTTGGTTTGGAGGTTGAAAATTAATTTCCAAATTGGTAATATTAGGAACTCACTCTTGGATGACTTTGATGACGTCTCATAATGAGACTTCATGAGACACGTAGGTTTTCGACAGCTATGGATATGGCGGAGCATAATGTAGGTACCTAACTAAAACAGGGATGACATGACAGAATCTTAAAAGCTATAGGTACAACATGGGTACAACCATTTACTTCAATGGGTACAATGACGTTTTTATCATTGCGTTTTTAATAGAAACGTCATTGGCGAATACGCAGAACCTTCGCAGAACTTAATCTACCTATCTACTGTTGACAGCGAATGAATAAAGCAACTGTTGATATGAAATAAGAGTCTATTATTTTATACAGTGATTATTTACAAATAAGAAGTAGGTGACGCCAATCTTTAAGCGCATGCGTAGTGGCCCGCGCCCTTTTCAGCGCAATACACTTGCGACTTGACAGCAAAGCTCATCCCCTGTGCTTTCTGAAACATTTATTCTAAACAATGCTCTAGTTAAATACGTGAAATCCTTTAAAACAAATCAAGATGGGAAACCAGTTTAAGCACGTAGCAGTGATTGCCTGCCTCAAAACACTGCTGTTCATATTCAACATTGTTTTTTGGGTGAGTATAAGTATTAAGATAAGTATGCACAGAACAACGTGTCATTGTGCAGCTTTCGCAATCACTACGTACCTATCTTGTTGTTAGTAAAATAATATTTAGCCCACATTTGCCCCCAATAATATCACAGATGTTATCTTATTATCGAAAATTTGTTAAATGTCTAATGAGAAAATTAATTAAGAGTTATACCTACTTATCATGAGTCTCGTTTAGTTTAGGACGAAGTTGCAGCACAGGTAATGCACAAAATTAATTAGATAAGTACTTTAACATAATATATATTATAATGTTTGATTTACGAGGCTTAGCCTGCGGCTCGGCCCGCGTGAGTTTCCCTTATACGAGTTGATATATCCCACAGGAACCGTGCGTTTTTTCGGAATCAAATGTAAGTAGGTTATGTCACCCTCCGGTCCATAAACTATCTATAAGTATGCAAATAAAATCACGTCGATCCGTTGCTCTGTTGACAAACCAACAAACACACTTTCACATTTATCATAGTAAGGAAGGTTAGACTGTTCCTTTTTTACTTTTTTTTCTTTTTTTACTGTAAGCCCACTAAACTCGGACCTCCTTTCAGGATGAGAGGGTAAGGCCATAGCCATAGTCCACCAAGCTGGCCAAGTGCGGATTGGCAGACTTCACACGCGTTTGAGAACATTATGGAGAACTCTGAGGCATGTTTACATGTTTACAGCATGCAGATTTCCTAACGATATTTTCCTTCACCGCAGCGCAGGTGATATTTAATTGCTTGAAACGCACAAAACTTAGAAAAGCCATGCATGAAGACTGAGATTTGAACCCCGGACCCCTCGAGTATGAGGCCAAAGTTTTAGCCGCTCGGATACCGTCGCTCGTTTATTTATTTATTTGGTGTTTATCTTATCCTATTCTGCCACAGATGACGGGTCTGCTCATCCTCATAGTGGGTCTGTGGGCGGAGTTCGATCTGTACAAGTACATGGAGCTGTCGGCAGAGTTCTCGGGCACCGCGCCACACGTCATGATAGGCATCGCCGGTCTCATCATCCTCATCAGCTCTGTCGCCTTCTCCTGCATCATCAAGGGCCAACCCGTTCTACTTTATATCGTAAGTATTTGTTGGTAGGACACTCCAACAAAAACGTCCCCGTTCCGGTCATGGCACCGGTGAACCGTTTTAAAAAAAATGTAATTGGTTTAAGTAGTTAAAAAGTTAAAATAAATAGTTTAAATATTTGGGGAAAAAACCCTGGCGGAACGGTAACGTTGGTCGCATGTATCAGATAAAACCATTTACGGACCATCTTCCGGCCGCACCCAGAGCTGCTTAACCTTGACAATGAGTTACGATACGAGATACTATGAAAGTTTCAAGAACACTTCAAGAACAGGCGATGAGGCCTAGTTATTACCGTCAGTTTACAAGTTCGAGTGGCTAAAAAATTCCGTCACTCGGTTTGGCCACTAATCTGCTATCCGCGACACAAAAATCCAAGTGCTATTTTTATTCCACAGTATGGCGGATTCTTGGCTTGTATCTTCATGATGGACGCAGGAGTGGGCGCTTCGGTGGTTTGCTACCGGGAAACCTTCGCGAAAGGACTTCAAGATGGCCTCACTCAGACGATCGTTAACTACAACCCCAAAAAGGCTAACTTCGATTTCGCTCAATCATCGGTAAATTGTATCTATTAATTTCATGTGTCTTTGAACTTTAAACTGTGACAATCAAATTTAATAAACATCTCTGAGGTATTCGATTGTACGTAGGTACCTACTGTGGATTTTTGCACTGTAATTTTTCAACAATAGGTTGTAGTTCAGTGAACTTTCGCCAAAAATATGAATAGGTATATGGGTTACCTAAAAGTATTAATAATAATAAATTTATGTTTACAGTAGGTAGGTACTTGCAAGAGCAGTTATCATGACTTTCTAAAATAAAACCATGTCTGCTTTATGTATTTACTTAGGTACAGAAAAGGCTTTTGTTTATTTTATGTCTAACATTCTCCTTTCTTGTAAGCCAGTGATCTATGAAATATTTGAATACTTTTCCTTGAGCTGATTCTTGCACAAGTGATTTACCTAACTCCTTATTGTTTTTATCAAGGAATCGGTGATCCGTCGAGATCGAGACCTTGCTCGACTTTCAGCCGACCAAAGAATATCTTCAATTGAGTTGCTTAGCACACTGAATGCTTGTCATTTCACAATAGAACTATCACATCTACTTATTCTATATTATTGATGCAATTTAGTCAGATTATAGAACATGTAGGTACCTATACTTATTATAAAATTGTAGTTCGACTAGGGAAGCCACCGCCCCACTCATATCTCAGTGCCGGTGTAAAGCCGTCGTGAAGTAAATTATTGCGTTGAGGTCAATGAAAAGGAAGTTGGAGCTTCCAGCACGCTTACGGAACAAGATGCGACCGTCTTAGACCTCATGCAATTTTATGCAGTTAGGCCTTTACGAGCTAGTCGCTTGAGCTCTGACTCTGACTCCTAGCTAAACCTAGGGCTGCAGTGGGCAATGACATCTTGTCTGCACGCCCATGCTACTGCGAAAATATAAAGGTTTCAATACTTATTACAGCTGGGGTGCTGTGGAGTGGAAAACTATACTGACTGGATCCGACTGTCGCCGCAAAAGGTCATCCCTACGTCCTGCTGTGTCAACCCCAACCAGTGCGTGACGGCCAACTACAGCGACGTGTACCAGAAGGTCACTTACTTTTAATCTGTCCAAACTACTTCTAATCTTTATCTATCTGTTTTTGGTGGTCCACTGCTAGATTTCATCATCATCAATGTATTACTTAGGCGATCAGGCTTAGACCACTAGCGCACTGGCAGTTCACCCCGAGGACGAGAGCATCCCGGGTTGGATTCTCGGTCAAGGCAAATTATTGCATGGCAGAGTACTGTTTGCTTGGTCTGTCTTGGTCCTTTGTTTAGTATATCCTTAGTAGGTATAAGTATTTGTATGTCGAATTGACTAAGAACTAATCAAAATACTTGTAACATTTTTGTTATAACTATGTACAGTTACAACAAATAAATGATTTGTGTATCCACAATCCACAACACAGGAAGTAGGATTTCTTGTGTGGTGTTAAATGTGTAAGTGTCTAAGTTTTAATATTTTCAGGGCTGCTTTGAGGTGATAGCCGAGTATCTGGAAAGCAACATGGATATTCTGATTGGAATCGCCGTGGGAACCGCTCTGCTGCCACTTCTGGGCGCAATTCTCTCCTGCTCCCTGGCTCGCTACATCGAGAAGTCAAAGTATGACGTTATGAACTGATCAAAATGTTCTTTGCCAATGGATAATAAATTATCTTTATGAGTCTCAATTTGGAAATGTGATTACATAGAAATTATTCAAAAATATATTTACAAAAGTATTAAATTTTAACTTTTAAATGTAGACTATATTTTAAATATCTACTATAAATTAAAATCATTATTAATGTTGCATTAATCAATGCTTAGAATCAATGTGTACTGAATCTCCTTCGTTTTCATTGATGTTACATTTAAGAAAATTTTACTTGTACCTTTACTTTAAACTTAAATAAAAGGTTATATGCATTGAGTAAATGGTTGTTATTTTAAATTAAACTATGTATTTATTACAAAAACCTTTATTAGAATACTTTGGGATGACATGACTCAAGCCAACCTAACTTTGTGAAACCAATTAAAAATGTTTATAGAGCACAGAGCCACTCACTAAACTTGAAATAATAATAATAATTCAATTGTCTGGGGAGCTTTGAACATACCACCAAAACTATGGTATTTGGTATGGAAGTTGGGGCAGTAGTTTTTATGGAAACCAACCATAGGTTCTCATCTGTAATTATAAGTATCAACACTTATACCAACATAGAAAGATTAAAAACATAATGTACATGCCACCACTAATACATTATTATCTTGATTGATTTGCACTTTTCATTTACTACTGTATGTATGCTAGTAGTATGTAGTGTTGCCACAGTTGCGTTTATTGGTCAATAAATGTTAAGTCAATAACTTTTAATTTCACTAACACTCTTAGAGATATAAATTATAATAATGACTGATCTTAAATCAGCTTGCTTAGCTCAGCAGTACTCAGCACTCCGCATGCTTATATATCTTTGTCTAATATAATATGTGTCAGACAGATAATTCAGTAATTGAATATTTATTCACTATCAGAACTATTTTTATCCGGCTTAGTTTCCACGGGGGTCTCTTGCTTGTAATGCCTGTATTCAGGTTTTAATTCCCACAGGTTTTTGTGAGGATTCCTGAGGTTATATGTACAGACCTCTTTTAGTATTTCCTTTAAGTATACTATAGGCTGCTTGGTAATCTGAAATATTTATTAGCAGGTTAAATAGGGAGTGAAATTGGGTGTTTAAGTTTGTACCAAAAAAACAATTTCTACACAAGAAGTTCATGATAAAGAGTTTACACTGTAGATTGCTAAATTTCAGTTTTACCTTTTGTAGATCTTTAATATTGTAGTATTGATGTTTCTCAAATGCTGCAAACAATACATTGAGGACTGCATCTTTGTCATCACGTGCCTTTTTGCCTTCTGCCTTCTTCCTTTCCTGGTATTCAATCTGTAATTAGACAAGAATAAACAAAAATATGTTATTTTAGGTTTTATTTTTAAATATAAATTTGCAACATTTTCTTTTTATTTCTTATAAAAGTGGTGTTTTGGGGATCATAATGTATGGACATGGTATTCTAAAGCAAAAAGGAAACCATGCCTCTAGTTACCTTTAATCTTAACAATCATTGCATCACAAAGGACACACACAGCTTTACAATTTGTATTCGGAGTTTAAGTAAATACACACATAATGAAAATGATAAAAAAAAAATCATACTCACATTATACTTATGATCAGAGCAAGGCTTGAAATTCTGTACAATATTTTTTAAGTGTTGCACTTGTCTTTGTGGTTTAAGAGCTTTTCGTATAGACTCTGACTTCAACTTATAGTAATTCGGGTTTTCATATGGCTTACATTCCAGTTTCTGGACTATCCTCCCTTCCATGTAAAGCTTTTCTGATTCAGGGACCACTGAATCAGTAACTGAGGCTAAAAAAATTATAAAATGGAGTGAGTTCAAATATATTTTTCATTACATTTAAACTATGTAACAAATAAACAGTATTTCTAATGAATAAAGACATGGATAGTAGTTTAATGTGCCCCACAGGATACAAGAATGAGCAACACTGCAATATACGTACGCACGTCATGAGAAAACACTCCTAAGGACTGTCGCGTAACATTTGACACCTCAAGCCTGTGCTCCTTTGGAATGTTCTGTTCGCCGGGATCGTTCAGACACAGCACTGCTTCCGAGAGCGATAACTGGACTTGGGCTCGCTGCCCCGGTGTGCGAGATATCTTGAGCTTCCCAACTTCAATATTACCAGGAGCTTTTTTCCATACGTTTGCTATGTACTTCGGTACCTTTACAAGCCACACGCCCCTTCCAGTATTTGATAAATCCAATTCTCGATCAACGTGTGGAACAGCTGTTGGGGTACTCATAATTGACTACAATTTACAACATTAGTGTATTAAATCTATACAGCTTGAGTCTGCTTGAGTCCGAACTTCTGACTCAGAGATCAGAAGTAGAAAAGTGAACACAGACTAGGTAGAAAAGTGAAAGCGAAGCAAAGAAAGAAGCAGAGACAAACTAATGAAAAATATTTTATCAGGTTATGGTTACGTTACGTACATTTTACAGTACAGTGACATTGATTGTAAAATGTAAATATGACAATGACAGCAACCAGCTGTTAATCAACATTTAGTCGGGTTGTGATTCCGGCTGATAACCGAAAAGGGTTCTTATTCATACATGCATGCTCAAGCGCTAGTTTCGCTCATAACTTTGTTTTTGATGCAATGTATAATAATCTATTTGGCAAATTCCAATGAACATTTTTTTGGTTATGGTTTGCCTAGTTAGCAAAATGTATGAAAATTTGCTGCAAAACCATAGACAATTGTTTTACTTTGATATGTCAAATTGATTTCCAATTTGACATTTCATTTACGTTTCAAAACGTCAGTTGTTATTTGCATTTAATTTTACGAGTACGAATTTCGGTTCTCTTCTCAATGGAATGGATTTAAATGTTTTGTTGCAAATAGTACATTTATTTACCAGTTGCTTAAGAGTTGTATATTAAAGAATAAATGGATTCTAATAATTGAAATAGAATCACTTCAACATTGTTCTGTAATGTGCAGTCATGTTTGGGTACAGCAAAGAAGCTGTTAGAGTGAAAGTCAAGGTTTGTATTGTATTTATAGGGGCTTTTATGCTTAACACGACGTCTATCTTTCGTTATACAAAGACTATCTGATCATGGTTATTTTAATTAGCTTCCTATTGGGAATTCAATATCTTTTCCCTTTTCTAATTGAATTGATCAATATTGGGTTTTCCGCTTGTATTAATTGTTGCTGCAACCTCTAATTCTTGCAATCTTTCCAGAAATGTGAGGGTAAACTTCAGCCAGAACTAAGAAAATTTTCAGTTGATCCTCAAATCACTTCTTTAGAAGTTTTACAAAGCATTTTGGTGAAAGCATTTGATATAAAGTCAGATTTTACGCTATCATACCGAAGCCTCGATGACGTCGGGCAAGAAGTGTACTTGCCTCTTCTCTCTGACTGGGATTTGGATGCTGCTTTTCTTAAGTAGGTGAAATATATTTCAATTCAAAAGAGCAACTTACTGACAAGAACTGTATAACTGTGTGAGGGAGATAAGGCAAAGTATTTGTAATTTGTATACCAACTGTATTACTTTTTACTAAGCCCCATTCCCTCATCTTGTAACCTAAAGACTCATAAGAAACCGGCAACACTTACAAAAATGGTTACATGATAAGTATGCCTCAGTAATGGTAAAATGCTTGCATAGTAAAAAAAATCTAATATTTTATTTAATTATTTACAGGGCGCATAATATAGCGGTGAACCAGCGCTCGGAGCCATGTGTCCAGTTGAAGGTGGACATGAAGCCCTTTGCGGAGGCCTCGGAAGACTGGGAGCCACCAACAATGGCACCCATGTCCTCCATGTCCCTGGTCACCCAAAGTTCCAAGGAGCAACACACAGTGCAACCAGCGCAACAAGCCGAAAGTCTGAAAACCGAAGCTCAAAGTGGATTCCAGGGATTGATTATGAATCAGGTAATTTTTCTATGCCTTGGCAGTAATACCTAAAAATCCTTTCGTAATATTTAGGGGCGGGAGATTGATATACTGTTTATCCCAGAATAATACACAGTTCCTGTGGGACATGAAGAAATTTTACGCAGGCAGAGCCTTGTATGCTACAAATATTTAAGTGTGAAATGTTTTGCACATCAAAACCACTAGACCATAAATAATAAAACTATAAATATACATGGTTTTATGACCTTTTTATGTTAATAACTGTATTCGATTATTTAGATAGATAGATATAGATATAGATGTAGATTTATATATTTATATATACATATATATATTTAGATGGTTTAGATTTTGTTTATTCATTATTGTATTTTATATCCTCTAAATCCCGCACCACACTACGCCATTTTGCATAATTTTCTTTGCTTGCACAGGTTGAAAAGACTTTTAACATGGTGTCTCGAGCCCTCAACTTGTATGATGATCCCAACACTCCACCTCGCCAACCTCTTAACGACATCGAATTTAGAGCCTTCCTGGATGCTGTTGGACAAATAACTAACATGGCTAAACTTAGAGAGGTCATCTACTGTGGTGGTATTGAACCTAGTTTAAGGTAATTAGCAAAATCATTTAACTATCAAAACATTGTTATGTACATCATAAGGTTATTAAATCACAGATGTAAGATCTTTCAATTCCTTACAGATTTTAGTCAGCACGACATAGACAAGCAGAGTTGTGGTAGTCTTCATATACAACATACTTAATCATGACATTTTAAATGATTATTTCAGGAAAGTCGTATGGAAGCATATTCTGAATGTCTATCCTGATGGTATGACCGGTAAAGAGAGAATGGATTACATTAAAATAAAAGCAAACGAATATTATACTTTGCGAGCTTGCTGGAAAGATTGTATGCAAAAAGGCAAAGTATGTAATTTTTAATGGTTGATTTAATGTGGATGCATCCATCGATTTGTAAGACTGCATTTCTTGATGTTTCAGGTCAATGCTGATTTAGCATATGTGACAAGCATGGTAAGGAAAGACGTACTTCGAACCGACAGGCATCACAACTTCTATGCTGGCAGTGATGACAATCAAAATATTGCATCTCTGTTCAACATATTAACAACGTAAGTGTACTTATCAAAAATAAGTTAAACAGATTAAAACCTTAAATAAGTACGGAAAATACCAACAATGTAAACAATTATTCTTGCAGGTATGCATTATACCATCCAACTGTGAGCTATTGTCAAGGTATGTCTGACCTGGCGTCACCTCTTCTCGTGACGATGGGAGACGAGGCCCATGCCTATATCTGCCTGTGTGCGCTCATGACACGGCTGTACCCCAATTTCCTACTAGACGGAGAAGCAATGACGCTAAAATTCTCACATTTAACTGAATCACTACAAGTTTATGATCCAGATTTTTACAATTATCTTAAATCGCAACAAGCGGACGATCTTCTATTCTGCTACAGATGGCTTCTTTTGGAAATGAAAAGAGAGTTTGCTTTCGACGACGCGCTTAGAATGCTAGAGGTATTATGGGCGTCGCTCCCGCAGAAAAGTTCTAATGTGGAATTGTCGTTGAAGGAAAGCGAATTTGACCCTTCCGTGGAGGTAGAAGTAGATCCGCCCCCACTGAGTCCAATGATCAAAGCTCCGCGGGAAAATGCTTATACAAAAGTTTGTGCAATAAGGCGGCAGAGCTCTAGTTTCAGCTTGGCAAACATAAAGACCCCAAAACTCGCCACTACCAAACAAACTAATCACAGCTTAGATGAAAACGCTGCTCGGAAGTCCTTGAACAGCACGCCTCTAAAACATGCGAAGGGGTTTCAGAGCCTAGACGACGCTATGATGCAATTGCAGAAATGTAAGGACAATAGTGGTGACAGGAACAAAGAAAACCTATCAGTTGAAGCTGAATCAAAACCTTGTATCAAAAATAATATGAGAAGTGTTCCCGAACACGACAAACTTCCGCAGGGCCAAGACACTGTCCCGTGGTCGAGTACAGGGAACCTAGTCAACGGCACCTCGCCAGCGGAAGCTAAGGACACTCCACTAGGAAACCAAATAAGGATGCTAAGAGATAAAATATCAATACACAACAATAGGTTTTTCTCCTCCCTCGATAAACTCGACGACTCCAGCGACGTAGACAATACAAACACACAGAAAGTGAAAATGATAAAAAATTTGAACGAATTCCTTAACTTCGCTACCGGCAGCAACAGTAGCCTCGCAAGCGGACACGTCAAGCAAGACAAACTACAGAGGACTCATTCGGTCATCGAGCGTACCCGATCTAAGAATTGCCCAAAAATTACACTCACAAAAACATCCTTTGAGGAGAACGACGTATCCCCGCAAAACTTCAATAATAAGAAAAATTTCAAGCTAAAATCCACCTACTCCGACACGAACGACGGCAGCAGCCCCGACGACTCCCAAGAGTACTATCCCATGACCACGTCAATGACGCGAGAGTTGAGGCTCGAATTAGAACATTTAGATCGCCAAGTGTTCGGACCGTCGTACATTAATCGATGCAGCATGATCTACGACTCGCCTTCCGAGTCTACGAGTACCGAAGAAAAACCGACAAATATAAGCGTGGATACCAAACAGGAGTGCGAGACGTTGGAGGTACAAGCCGAAATAGTAGTGGAGACAATAAAGAAGTCTCCGATGTTAGAAAGGGTCAAGTCGAACGCGAGAAGTGCCGAAGACATTTATCTGTGGGAGAATCCGTTACACAGGAACACGCCCATCACTCGCGCCGCGGCGAGCTGCCCGCACACGCCAGACGAGCAGGCGGAGCTCGACTTCGACGGCGACACCGGAGAGATATTCGAGGAGCATTCGGGAAAGAAGTCTATCACTCCAATTAGATTGCTAAGAAAAAACAACTCCTTGGAACCCCAAGACCTGTGCAGGGACAACAAACATTCCAAGCCGCATTCCAGCGAATCCGACTCTTCGGATCGGGAGCCGGCAGTCTCGGCGCAAGCCGGCCCGGTCCAAGGCGGCGAAGCTGAAAATCTGAACAACTCCAAGTCTCACAAATTTTTCTCCAATATGTCGCAGGAGCTGGAGAACGCAAAGAAGAATTGCGAGTCGTTGTTGAATGTGAAACAGACTAATTTGCACAGCGTGGCGTCGACGATTAATAGCTTTCAGAAGAAGTATGAAGTATTTAAGCCGCCGGTTCAGAAGAGCGCGGGCGTGGCGGCTGTGAGCGGCGGCGGCGGCGGCGGCGGGGAGTGCGCGGCGCGGGGCGGGGTCGGCGGGCTGCCTCCCCCCGCGGCGTTCGGAGGCGGCAACCCCTTCCTCATGTACTTATGTTTAACAGTGTTACTGCAGCACCGAGATTATATCATGAGGAACCGCATGGACTATAACGAGCTAGCGATGCACTTCGATAAGATGGTTCGGAAACACAACGTGAACAGGGTATTGAACCAGGCGCGGCAAATGTACGCCATTTATTTAAAACAACAAGCACACAAGACTGGAGATGTAACTACTTGAATAACGTAGATTTAGTGGTAATACTTTAATTGCTCATAATATTTTGATTATGAATTCGGAGAACTTCGGCATTTAAATGCATATTATTAATAGTATCTTATTTACAACTTCGTATTTGTCTTGGGTATTCATTTTATTCTAATTTTGACAATGTATTCCAAAGACTATTAAGTACTGATTTCATGTGATATTATTTTATTTTAGAATGATTGAATTTTTATTCCGTTTTAAAAATGTAATTTTAATTTCGCCGATGCAGGTTTACTAATGCAAGATAATGCGGTTTGCGCTGATGTATACATTGTAAGTAAAATAGTTTAATATGCAGCATTTATTGATAACTTTAATTTAGTATTATAATCGGTTGTCAGAAAACTTGCTAGATATATATTTTTTGTAAAGAGAAGTGAACATAATGTATTTGTTTTAATTATATTAGAATTTAAATTAAGTTGCCTATTTTGTTCGCTTTACATCCAGTGACAACCAACCACACAAACTCCACTAGTTGCGTCAGGTAATCGACAATACCTATCGGTTGCATACAGATTCGAGACGAGATATCGGTCGATCGATGTCCAGAGGCGGGCTTGTTTTGACCGTAAGTTAGCTAATAAGATTGCAACTGTACAATATGGTTATCCACTGTTCGCTTCACAATAAGCTGTGCTAGCAATAACAGTTTTATTTCAATAAGTTAGAAATAGAACTTTCACCTAATTTTGACGCTTAGGTGTTCCGTACATCCAAGCCGTAACCCGTTGGGTGGTTTAACTTCGTCGGGAGCGTTTGCTCCGTTCAATGATACAATCCGGCTCTGGGGGTCTAGTACGAAAAACTAACCGAACGCTACGTTCGGACGGATCGTGCGTTTACTTAGCACGAAAGTCCCCCGAAAGCAACGTTCGATCGAAGTTAGTTGTTTGACAGTTTTCCTTTCGTGGACGAAGACTACACTTTTTTTACCCTACACTACGCCCTCATCCGTCTATGGACCCGAAACGTAGTATTCGTAGTAGAAATAGACGTTTGACAGCGGTTTTGCTGGTGGTTCGTTTTTGGTTTGGTAACGATTTATTAGTGCGATTGGGCCCCAGATATACCGATGGGGATAAAGGTCATCGAATGGAGACCACAAGTCAGAAAAAGGAGTACCTACTCGTATACCTACTCGAATATTGCAGTCCTATTTGGAACCCTCATTTGGTTTTAACCTATTTCCTCAGCAAAGCGATTGTTATGTAACGCATATCGCAATAATAAAACAATAGCCACTTTATCTTATAGCCTAATTAGAAAAATAATCCTATGATAGCTGGATCAACGATCAGATAAATAGGTAATTTTTATCTTATCAGTTATCATCACCCCAACATTTATTTATTTTAAATGCATTGTTATCACACGTTATAATAGGTAATTAATAGCTTAGGAACAAAATTATCATAAACGCCGTAATTTATTGTAACTGATTAGTAAGTAAATATCGTGATAATCATTCGGGTGCCTTTTTTATCAATTTTTTATCAATCTCACTCACCAAGACTATTAAAATGAGAAAAGCAAGGCAATTACAGGATCGTGTAACGATTACATAAATTTGGATAAATAAGTACCTATACCTATGTATAGCTACTTCATAAACGTATGAGATATTAATAGTTTCCTGCAGTTTCGCCCCTAGATTTTTTTTTTTTTCATCTAATACCTAGGTATTTTCATTTCCTCTTAATGGGTATGATCCTTCAGTCGTTTCATAGTGAATGCCCCGATTAATAGATATAAATAAACGGGTGCGTGTGAGTGTGTACAAGCAGAAAGTACAATTAAACACTACTGTACTAAATTAAATAATAAATCAATATCAAAACCCTCATGCGGTGGTTACCTAGGGGCCTAGAAAGTGCGTTGAACATCGTACCTACCTAGTTGAAAATAAATAATACGCGTGTAAAATACTAAATATAGGTACCTAGATAGGAAATAAGAAATAGGAAAATGTTTTGGTAAATACCAGGATAGTTAAAGCAAACTATGGTACAATTAGGGAAGTTTATGTAGATAATGCTTGAAGCAAGCTTGCTTAATTTAAAGTCCTGCTAGATACTCGTCGCTAAACGTTGATAGATATTTAGGTACATTTTCATGTCAAATGTTAAGGCCACCATACTTTGTGTATCTTTACCAATATTATAAATTTATTTGTATTTTTTAATGTTTAAAGCCGGACGAACAAGCAGGCGGGCCACCTGATGGTAAGTGGTCATCGTCGCCTATGGACATTTGCAATACCAGAGGAGTCGCCAATGCGTCGCTGGCCCTGAAGGAGAGACTACGACTACTAGTACTAGAATTGAATTTGCTGGTTTGTCCTTTCACGCTGCAACCGAGCAACGGATCGATGTGATTTTTTGCATAGAGAATTTTGGGCCTGAGAGTGACAGGGAATAGATATGGAGTGAAGGGATATGGGAATGCTACGCAGGCGAAGCCGCAGGCAATCCTACTATTATAAATGCGAAAGTTTGCGAGGATGAATGTATGTATGTTTGTTACTCTTTCACGCAAAAACTACTGAACGGATTTAGATGAAACTTAACAGTAATATAGCTTATACATTAGAATAACACATGGGCTGCAATTAATAAAGATTTTGTGTAATTTGGCCATAATATAACGATAAGTATCAAGTAAGTC
>DWMR01000089.1:0-17184 GCA_018245355.1 Dalla costala
TGGCCAACGTCAGCTACGTCGTCGTGAAGTCGCGTCTCTGGTCTAGTACAAATATATAACCGCGGTAGGAAATTTCGGTACGCTATTTTTAAGCGCTAGTTACTCTTCTATGCTTTTTCCGTTCGCTGCATGTAACCGTGTGAAATTTCAATTTAAAATTAGCATGCTGTGTTCAGCTATAATTGCAGGAACACGAGGAACACGAAACAACATGTTATAGAAAGTAAGGAATGACTGTGTATTCTGTGTTGGTGAACCTCAAATAAATAAACAAATCTATATCTATACATACCTCTCCGGTCAGCATATAGCACAGAAGCACCCCGAGCGACCACCAGTCCACGGCGTGGCCGTAGGGCTCGCGGCTCAGCACCTCCGGAGCTGCAACAACACGTTACTTCAGTTCCATCCCACTTCAGACACAGCTGCCCCTCTAGACAAAAATATTTTCTGTTCGCGCTAGCCCTAACGACATCTTCAAAATGTATGGGTAATGACATAAGCTGCGTAAAAGTGATGTGCGGTTTTGAAGACGCTAGGGTTAGCGGGAGAGGAAAAGATATTTGTCTATAGGCCCTGATGTTGTAACGTAACGCCTTAGTGTTTTGCTGTAAAATGCTAGTCTTCCCTAAATTTTGGGAGACAGTACACTTGGTTTTACAAACCATGTGTATTATATCGTAAAACTGCATTTTCATTATGAATGCCCCTTGGATATGCTCGTTAAACCCAAATCCAAAAACCACTTGATTCCCATACCCCCAAAAATGAGCTTTGTTTTAAAACAGATGTGGATTCAGTACACTGGCACACAATCTAGCTTTTGACCGTTCGTTTTACGAACACACAAGGCATGACGTTACACTACCAGACAGATTCACAGTTCACACAAAACGATAAACATTCACTTATTCATTCGATACTTCATGTGCTCCACGCAATTTTCATTGCTCCTTTCACACTGAACCTGTGCTCAAAATAAATGTTAAATAATGTTATATGAACTAATAATTACTTTCAGTCGAGGAGTTTCTTCTTGCTGTGTAGCACACGAGTAGAGACTAATCACTTCTTGAAACTACATTGGAGATCACAAATTAGAAAGTGGACATTGCATTGAGACTGCTTGTAAGTGTCGTGAAGCTTTTTTGTCATTAAATTCTGTTTGATTGTATTCAAGGGTTGGTTTATTTAACGTCTTCATTTGGTAACGCTTTTCGAATTTTGATAGCACGAAAATAATTTAGAATTTTGTTGATTATAGTCATGAAAAGCATGTGCAAACACCGAATGGTACCTACTTGTAAATAAGACGCATTTTTTAATTCGTGTTGTTCGTAGTTTAATTTCGTGTAGTTAGAGTATAGGTACTTAGGTAAAGAAAAGGAAAAAACAATTGTAATACTTCATCATTTTATTCACATATTTATATAAATTATCACAAGACTAAGAATTCTGTTTATTTTTGAACTCATACATCACAACATATAGCTTTTGTCGTTTTCACATACATTCTCATATTCAACAATCGTCATACACGTTAAGACGTTAAAATATACATATATCTAACTTTTTCAAATAAGGCCATAGCAAGTGGTGTGCGGTGATAATTTACAATGTGACCGACAAACACCCTTTAGAACGAGACACAGAGTAAAGTAATCAATGAGAACAAATCATTATTCAGCATACAATATGACCATCGAGTGTGTAAAAGATTAGGTACTTACTGATATGAAAATTGTTTATGATTTGTAAACAAAAATTAACAACAATGCCTAATTAGGTACGTCCCTAGTTGTCGCCAATTTAAAAATTCAAACTGCAATCACATGGATACAGCCTCATCTTTGGTGGCTAACGTTAATCTGATAAATATAGGTACAAAATAGGAAACTATCTTCCAATTGAGATGCAAAACACTAAAGCTAGTCACATAATGAGGTAGGAAAGTAAATAATAGAAGTGCAATCATGGATGGACTCATTCACCGTCCGGTAAAAACTAAAGCGCTTTTTGGACCTTCGCGTTGCAACACATCACTGATAGACTCCGTACAACTTCCGAAACTACATCGAGAACTTAACACAATCTATTACAGAGAACACCGTTGGGGTCACACAATTTTATTATAAGGAAGTCACAGGATAAAGGAAGTCATTCACGGCTAGATCTAGTGAAACGTACGCGATTACAATCGACACTATATCTAAGGTACTCTTAAGGCTATGACACTTTGCACGCACCATGTGTACTCTACAATTCTCTCACATCGTCACTAGCTGGCCGACGTATAAATATTACGATAAAGGCAAAATTTTATAATACAGACACTGACGTAGCGGAAGTCTTATCTTAGTTTTAGTCGATAAAGCTCTCGAAATCCCAAACGCTTAAAAGTAATATTATTATATTGACAAAAGTTATAATGAAAAAATCTAAACGCCCGAGTACGATACTGTTAGTATTTACAGCCATATTGTATGCGTATCGTCGTTGAATATCTGTTTACTATTTAGTTATTATAATAACTATTCTACTTTCTATTCAATCATCGAGATAAAATAACTATATTTTACAATAATCTAACTATTGCAAATCGTCGCAGGCAATATCACAAAGCAATTTTATTTTAATATAAAAAACATAATGTAGAGTAGTCAAATGACTGTACGATGTTCCGCTGAGCGCATTGCCTCTCAGTTATATTTTACGACACTATCGATCCTAATGTTACACCGATTCTGAAATATTTACTTTATATTATTCACTTTATCTTCTAAATTACAATCGAACAAATTTTATGTCACCGACACGTTTAACTACAAAATTACATTATCTGGACTTGTACTGATGACATAAAATGTCTATGACCGTAACAATATGTACATATTAAAATATATTATTATAAATACTATCATCCTTGTAATTCTACTTGTAAAATCTATATTTTAATTCTATATGTGCAGTAATAAGTGTTTATATTTCGATATTTTTAAAAATATCAAAGTTATGAAACTTAAAGGTACACAAGCGACAGACGAAGACAAAATCTTAAATCATATAAATGAGTGGACACATCAACCAGCCTTCCGAGTCATAGCTCTGAAATTATTACAACTAAAATTATCTAACACTTACGTTACAACTTGGTTACAACCGAAAAATATTGTTAAATAGTTATCTACAAAGATGATTGCATAACTCACATGAAATCTCAGTACAACATAGAAAACTTGAGAAACTATTGTACAACAAATACGCGTTGATGGTTGACGCGTCTATGGAACATAAGATTACAGATAATGGTTTTTGTATTAGAACAACACACAAATTGCGAAAGTTAATAATCATAAGTACATTCAGTGAAGCAAACAAAAATAATTGCAACAAATCCAAGAATTATAACAGTTAGTGCGTTACATTGTAATATAAATATAAATAAATAGATTCAATATAATTAAACTGTCATTCATAAAATAATTAAATTTATTTTTATAAATATTTACACATTCATCGCCCGCCGTATAATTGCACTTTTCAAATTTAAAATTTATTAGCAAACGTAACACTCCCGCAGATCACATCACAACATACCGTCAAACATTTTCGTTCACTTACGACGGCTTACCACTACGAGTTAATGACTGAACATTCGTTATTATCTATAACATCTTATACGAAGCATTATCACACAGTTTTAATATCAGCAGCCCGATCAAGTAAAATGATCTGTATACATCGTCCATGCACATGAGGTACAAGAAGCCGAATTGAAGCGTGGATCACAAGGACAGGGTTTCCCTTATGAGTTTGCGTACGGTGTTGCCGACCGAGGTGGGCGGCGCGCCGGAGAGGTTGTACGTGATTTTGAACAGGTACGGCTGGATGTCCGCGTACGTGGTGTCGAAGACAAGGTCGGCGTCGGAGCGGCTCGGCATCTTGGGCACGTACTCGTGCCTATTGATGATCTCCGTTATGAACACGATCTTGTCCTGCAGCATTTCCACGACGCTCTCGTGCTTGGTGTGCATGTCGTGCTCGGAGCGGGACTCGCTGAGCTCGCAGCACACCGTCCACACCTCCCACGGCACGCACTCCGGCTGGAACGGCCAGCGAGCCTTGCGCTTCTGGAAGAACTCCAGGCTGATGGTCCCGCGGGGCGGCGTCATCCCGTCCGCGGCGCGCAGCTGATCGGAGAAGTCGGATATCTCGCGCTTCACGTTCCTGCCCAGCACTTCCGACTCGCAGCACACGTACGTGAAGTCGATAAAGTCGCAGTCGACGTCCACGTAGCTGACCGTTCTGATCGAGTAGCTCTCCTCGTTGTTGTAGGTGAACTTGCCGCTGGAGCGATGGAACAGCACCGTGTGGAATATGCTCGCGACCACCTCGTCCACCTGGCTACCCTCCACGGACATTTCGAACGCTATGCTGCGTGCGTTCATCTTGCCGGTCAGTGGCAAGTCGCGCGCGCACCACCCGCCGACACTGACATAATCACCCGAGGCGCGTTCGGTTACAGACGTTCCGAGAGGATCCGGGGGGCGACGCGAGCGACTGCGGCGACGCACAGAGCCATTGCACGTTTAAAATACGTAACGAGTCAAGACCCACACTGAAATGGAAAGTGACCGTTTTAGTTGAGGCGTTCTCAGTTTGTTGTTGCGAGTGGCGAGGCTACTTGTTACACCTTCTCGACAGACGTGTTCGATTTGATCGACCGCTTTGTTTGACCGCTGACGGACTGGATAACTAAACTGTGTGTCAAGCGGCCTACAATCGTCATCGATCGACGTCGATCGAGCAGGTGTAACAGTCCCTAACGTGCGAGTTGCGATTGTAAATCGATCTAAACTCACCCATATACTTGAGCGTGCCGCAGAGAGTGGTGGTTCGAGATCCTATCGACAGCCACTTGGAGAGGCCAAAGTCGACCAGCTTGATATGGTAGTCGGAGTCAAGCAGAACGTTTTCCGGTTTCAGGTCGCGGTATATTACGCCGGCGTTGTGGAGGAAATCTGTAAGTCAACATTAATGATTTGATTAAATAAATTGTTGGTACTTCATACGTTCATTTAGTTTAGATTAGTCATGATTATAATGTAGGTATTGATCCGATATTCGTATTTCGCATCCCGGGCGGAGACAAATCCAACAAATGAAAAATCATGAAAATCGGTAAAGCCGTTCTTGAGTTATAAAATGGTGTAACGAACACGATTTTGCGACTTTGTTTTATAAATATAGATCCTATTGCATTGTATGTAATTTTGGTGTGCGTATAGAGTAGGTATATTGTTTTCTCTCTAATTCTAATTTCTTTAATTTACTGATCAACTCAAAAGGCATCAAGTCTGTCCTATGTAAGGCATCAATGTCATCATTTATGATAGTATGGTGCTACATTGACTCATAGTTATTATGGCTACAACTACACTAGACGCTGACACTGAACTTTAGATAAAATCAAGACAAATAATGTCGTACGTAACATGTGTCTCCCGATGCGTGGCGCTTCTTAATGATTGTTGTTTTAATGTTATCGGCCACACGTTGGAATAATTAGCGACAAAATATGCGGATATATGAAATTAATGGAGGCAAATTATTTTGCAAATATGTAAACTGAGACATATTTTAGTACCGTAGTATAAGCTAATAAAACTACAGAATTGTTCTAGTTCTGTTGCAGCGCCACACCTTCCATTAAAACTCAGTACGCCGCAGATGTAGTGGGCGCGCGAAAAATCAATTTAAAATGTTTAAATAACAAATTCTTCGCAATTTAATTTTTTACTACCTGATCCGCACAGCTTTATCCGCATAAAATATCTTTTATTCTTTAGATTCTATAAATTGACATACATTTTTTATTTACGAGCCGATTGAAGTACACCGAACACTAAATATTATGAAAATCCCACCCAAATCGGTTAAGCCGTTTCAGAGATTAACGCGCACAAACGCACAGACAAACAGACAAAAATTCTAACAATCATTGTTTTGGGTTCTATTGCGTTAATAAAGGCCCCTAATAATAGTTTTAGTCTTAATATATATTCCATGTACAGGCAGCGATCAGGTACAATTTTATTATGGTATAGTTTTTCGAAATTATATATCTAATTAATTTTGTCTCGAATTTGGACTTTGGATACATTCATTTTAAGTGGGTAAGCGGCTATATTTACGTAGTTTTATCGGGATCGTCCAAATAGTTTCGGTCCAATATGTGGGCCTTACTCAAGAGCCCCGGACCGAAACCAACGCGCGTCAAGTGAGTATAGCCGCTTGCCCACTTAAGATGAATACGGATACTCACAAATCCTGTAGAACTAAAATTGGATTCATTATTGCAAGTAGACATAGCATGTGATTTGGAAGCGATTGAAAACGCTGGTACAAAAATAGGGAGTGATCTACATACTGAAAAGTTTAAGTATTTTACCCTACCACTACCCGAAGGTTGACTGGCAGAAAATGCTTTCAGCATTAAGTCCGCCTTAGTGTCTGTACCATAAATTAATAAATAAAATAATTTATTCCATACCTAAAGCAATGGCTATCTCAGCTACAAAAATTTTCACAAGTTCCTCTGGTAACTTCCCGCACTTATCTATTAAAGCTAGCAGCTCCCCTCCAGGAATGTATTCTGAAACTAAACAAAAAAGAATATAATTAATTGAAGTTCACAATATTTTAATTGCCTAATATTTTAGCTTTTTAACAAAAAAATCCTATAAACTGAATTCCAACAGAGATAAAATAAGTTATCAGTAATTTAACTACCGGGATTTAAAACCAGTTCGATGTTTATGTTTACACATTCTCGTAATATGCCTATACATACGTCCTAATAAATACAATAGCAGCCCCGCTACCTGGGAATACAATGAAAATGAAATTTAAAAAAAAGCGTACGAGTCAAGGAACGCCGCTTGACAATGACCTTTGAATTAGCGATTCAGAAACACAATCATAATCAAATTCCCGATGACACAATGAAGGTGGCCTCATTTGTCTAGCCGAGGGCCGACTGACGTCGATAGCGCGGCTAAAGCCACCAAGCACCTTTGTTAGTGGGTCAGTGCTTATCAGTTCGAGATAATAGCACCCCAATCCTTCTTCCTATTGTGCGCAATAGGTGGTTTTCATAGACTATAGAGGACTCCGCAGGGAATGGGTTCAGCCCAAAAGCGCCCTATTGCAAAGAACCGATTTATCCTCTTAATTGAGAAATTTTCTCCAATGTAGATAAGCGAAAGGATAATTGGCCAACCCGAGTTTCGGAAACTCTTAGTCCGGAACAGTCCTACTCGAGGTTTGTCACAGATGTATATAGGCAGCAGTCGTTGGTGGGAATATGCTTTTGTTATACTTATAAAATAAAATAAAGTCTCAATGCGACTAGTACGTCCAAGCGCTTCTATTACTGTTTCAGCGCTTATCAGCTCGAGATTAGACGCTCAAATCCTACTTCCCATTGGGCACAATATATTTTTGAACTCTATGGGACATGGTTGCACCCCTTATCGGCCAAGGGAAAGGGTCCTCCCACCGCACAACTGAGACCTGGAGCAAACTTCATCATGGTGCTCGAACCCTAATTGAGGAGGTTAGTGGCCAACCCGAATGTAGGAGGTTCTTGGCCAACTAGGTCATACAGACTTAAAAAAAAAACTATCTATCTAAAAAAAAACAACAGGAACCGAAACGTGCTCTCTGAAGGACGATTTCGCGTAATACGGAGGGCTTGCGAGCGGTTCGTAGTGGGTGGTCAGCGCTTACCAGCGCTTACTAAACCAAGCAAATATAATTCACAAGAAATATTTCCGTATAGCTTAGTTCTTTTATTATGTACTGCACACATTTTGAGTCCATATTTTGACTGTAGAAAACAGCATAATGTAATAACTTTATTGGTATTATCTACGTAGTTTTCGATACTATACGAGTTCTTTCTCTCTACTTATCTTTCTCCCTCATTCTTCTACTCCGTGTTAACTCAATTTCGTATTTCGTTACTACGTTTCCAAGTCGATTTCTCTATAGCAAAACGGAGGAGACTTTGTCAATCTTGCACGAACTCCTTGCAGGCTGATATCGCGCGCCTAACGCGATAAAGGTGCAAGCACCTTTATTAGTGGGTCAGGTCAGTGGTTATCATTCCAATAAGAATGAGCTTCGGAACTCATTCCCTAAAATAAATCATTCATTCAATATGTAGATTACAATATGCATTGAGTTAAATTCAACAAACAATACAAGTATTACTTCCTGCAGTAATTAAAATAATCGCAACGCACCTTTACCGATAACCTAAAGTACAAAACTACAAAAAATATTTTAGACCAGTCTTTATCAAACCTAACCCAACAACCATATTTACTGTAAAATACTTCATAATGATATATTACTTTTAATTATATTCCACATAAATTATAAATGTAAAACTTCGACAGGATGGGTGGAGGGATGAACATAAATAAATATAATGAATGTTTTTACTCTATAACGAAAAAATTCGTATGGAGATGGCTTGAACCCTGGAAATGGATACCGGCTCCTTTAACAAATATCCCTTAATCTTTATAGTTATAAACTAGAATAGGTGATGAAAGTTTTTATAGACCAAGCTATACGCTGAGCCAAAGCTAACTAAATACTCATACTAACTAGACTAACTTAGATTAAATTAGATTAAAAGCCAGGACCAGTAGGGCACTTGAATGCTAACCGCAAACAATGGCGCGCATACAGGTCTCAAACACATACAAGCCTAGTACCAGTTTGGTCACACTATTGACCTTGTAATAGTCCCTTTAAACCAGACAAGGTTGGTGACAACGCCAAGTATATTATGTAAAATGAGTCGATTGCTATTTATTTATCTATTATTATCCTTATATACACATGGGTGACTAAGCGGAAGCACCCGATGAAATAAAGCTGACCAAACTTACCGCCATTTCTCGCGAGAAATGTCTCGGTGAATTAGTCACAATGGGCCAGCCACGTTCAAGGGCTTCAACCGGAAAAGGATGTCATCGAATGGAGAACACGACTCGGTAAAAAGAGCACGTCGCCATTCAACCACGTGGTCCGACGACCTAAAGATGGCGGGAAACTGCCGGACTCAGAGGCCACGGGGAGAGTATGAGTGGCGACAATTAGGGGTATCAGTGGACTTTCAAATACTGACGGATGCATGGAATAAAGGTAATTTCAGCTTTCGGGCTCGCCTTGTTATCATCTATTTGTGGCTGAGTATAGACTATAGAGGCTCGTGTTAGAGCAGGCAATAATTGCAAACAATTTTTTTTAACGCTGGGAAAATGCATTTACTCTTCCCGAACGATCCTCAAGGGAATCAGCGTTGCATCGGGACACCACGGGATCGCTTGTGCATTTCTACCATGGGAAACTTTGCATACCATCGACAACATAATGGAAGACTCTCAGGTCTGAAAAAGTTCTAATATTCTTCTTAACCGATGAAGCAAGTGACAAATGTATCTATGCATACACCTATAATTTTTTCTCTATTTGGCGAGATTACGTAGGCATTAGGAAGCGGACTCTATAAATTATACATCGGTATAGATAGACGTCCTTCAAGCGCTGTGCATACTACGGTTAAACTAGTTTGGTCACACTTGAAGCCTTGGAAGCTTACCTTGTAGGTCTTAAAGCCATAATTTTGCAAGGTCACAGATATAACTGAACTATAATGTTAACTAGCTGATTACTGCTATTACGCACTTTAATTAATTACACATAGGACTGTTAGTAGCTACTTGATACACACCTAATCGCGGAAAAACTGTTACGAATTAATTGCTTTATTGACGTTATTTTAAAACTTTACTAAAACCACTCGACTAAAGATGGCGCCAAATAGTTCCTAAATCGCGCTATCAAAGTTATCTAAACATCTTGAATAATAACTTAAGAAGTTTCAAACTAAGCAATAGGAGAGGGATCGCGCACGTCACCACACTTTCGCACTTTCAGTCCGAAACACAAATTGCTTTGCAAAATATAAAAGCTCTACCACCTTCCAATATTCTTCATCACTTATTCTGTTCTATTCTAACATCTGTAGCTGATAATGATTAAATACTGACATGGATGATTCATTCCCGTATGTCCGTAGCTGCAAGATACTACTACGTACTATTAGAATCCCATTGACCGTTGCCTTGAAATTTCTAGGCTCAATGTTAAAAGCGCGAGCACGGCCATTAACCATGTGTTGCCTCCGATTATCATCGTAATTACAACGTAATGTTGGCATCAATGTAAGTTTAGCTGTTACCTATAGGTACCTACGTTGGTTCTACAAATATATCGTTTTAAACAAACTTTTCCATAAAGTTATGTTAAATCTACTTTCAAGAATCCGCGAGCACAACGTATGATGGTCATAGTTTCATTAGATAACCCTTCCAATGGCGATAAATTTGACACAATCGAAAATCGATCAAGGGATAAGTAGCTACTGAGGGAGTACATTGGAAAACATGCTGAAACAACAAAGAAATTAAGCATTTGCCAAGTCTTCGCGATTACTCATAGTTACGGCGTAAAACGTGTTGACGGTGGTATGAATATAATGTATATTGTTTTTAACTGAACAGTTCATAATTGCGTATTTACCTAATAAAGTATAACCCAAACAAAGTCGCATAATCACGCATACCATATTAGGAAAAACGCGCAATATGTGCGAGTATGCGCGGACAATGGAAAATGATGCATCTATAGAGCGAGCAAAGTAATGGTAAGAAAAGTCCACCTGACAGTTAATGCAAGCAAAGACGCAATTGAATGTTTATTGAGACCAGAAACGCTTAATCTTTCCCAAAAATCAGTTTTGGACTTAACTTGGGAGTGACGAATTCGTTGCACACACGTTGCACAAATTCATAGGAAACTTTAGCGTGGTGATTTGAATACTGTTATTATTCATAGTCATGTCATAAGATAGCACTAGGCTCACTGGCCGTGACTTGGTCGTATCCCTAGTGGCACTAAATATAGAGCGAGATAACATAATCACCAAACCTTGGAGTGACTATCACGGACCCGCCGTGTGCCGCAACGAACACAATTAATCTGACATCGCCACACTTTGTAACGAGTTAACGAGGAAGACCAGCAGTAAATACCAAAACGGACGGTCAAACGCTTACACACTCACGTCCCCGCTTTAGATAATCCTGAGTAAGTGTAAGATAATTCAGGTGTATTTTTTATTACACAGACAAACAGGCATAGGGGCCACCTGGTTGTAGGTGGTCACCGTCGCCTATAAACACATACATATTATGGACTATCAAAGGCACGTTGCCGGCCTTTAAGTACACGTTTAACAACTATTCTTGAAGTGCTCCATCTTACGTCTCGTGTAAATTATCGTAACTGATCGATTTAAGCCACCTAGGGCGCTGTCGTGAATTGGATGGGTGACCTCAACCGCTCTAGCATCCAACAGAAGTGAGCACTTCTGTGCCCAGGGGGGCACACCACTAACGTTCATGCTGCGGTCCAAAAGGATTGCCGGACGCTTATTACAAGGACCATCAGATCTCATTCTTCAGAAGTAGGATCTATGACCAGCTTTTAATAGAGCTTACTGGACTATTTATTTAGAATTCGTGCCCAACTTCTAAAAGGATTAACACTAACTGGACTATTACTAACTGACACGAACTAGTTTAGACCGGTTAGAAGTTAGCTTCTAATAACAGTAACAGTCCTTTTACTAACAATATAATAATGGGCCCCACTAGACTGGACTAATTTACAATAACGGCCATATTGAAGGTTTATTTACCAGCCTACAAGGCCTCAAAACCACTGCATGTCCATTTGCTACTTTATTCACAGAAACACAATCGGATTAATTAAATAACTACTGCCGCATACTTACAGCTATAATTATAATCGATCAAATTACCTACTAGTTTTCGCACTAAAAAGGTGATGTCATGTTCCGCTCTTTGCGGTTGCTTCACTGGTCACTTTTAATAATAATAAGTACCTACTAACTCGTAGTTTGAAGTCCCAAGAGAGCAAATACCTTGCTATCCATCAACGCTGGTTTCGATACGTACGAAACGGATTTAGACAAGATGAGTATTGCATAGGTACTCGCTGAACTAAGTGATGTAACGTCATTCATAACCCGTTACCGAATGATTACTGAACAAGGGTCTCCTCTTAGGATGAGAAGAGTTTAGTTAAGGCCATAATCCACAATGTTTGCCAAATGCGGGTTGTTAGATCTTTGAAAACATAATGGAGAACTCTCAGGCATATAAGGCCTTAAGGTTTTACGCACGTAACTTCCAAAAGTCAGAGTCAGAGTCGGGTTACTTACGTTTTAGTTCGTTTACGATTTAGTACTAGTGGTTTTTGGGTTACATACCCCCCATTGTCATCACGCCACCCGTCAGTCAATCTATCAGAGGAATGTAGTCAGTCAACATAAAAGGACAATGACGTGAAATTTACACAAAATACGCAGTTTCTTGGCCCAAACCGAAATCGGTCCATGTCTGTCTACGACAAAATAAGCAACTGATCGTGCGCATCCACGACAAAAATATCGTTTACTGCCGCTCTACGACAAAAATCGGCCACTGACCGTCTACTCTACTACACTGATCGGTTAGCAAGTGTAAAAACAGTAGTTTATAAGTCCAATGTTAATAATAATTATTTAACTAATATGAAGCATGTACAATTTGATTGACGATACAATCCCGATCTATGACTGATAATTTTTAACTGGATGGGCATTAAAATCTGGGAACCCCATAGTATTCTATTGACAATGTTTTACACATCCGGTGTGGCAGAAAAAATACGTCGTGTTGAGGAATTCTAAAGTCTGAGATAGTTGTTGTGATGGTGGAGAAAAAATAAAACTATAATGTTTGTAATGTGTGTACTAATCTGCATGTAGTCACTAATCAGTCACAATCAGTGTGAGAAACTGTGAAATAGGTACCTGTCTGTAATGAATAAAGACTATATTGATACGAAAGTAGTGGTTTGTTTTCAGTAGGTAGGTACCTACCACCTACTTATATTTGTGGAAATAGCATTATGATAAGGTAAATCAGATAAGTAATAGTTGTATACTAAGTACTCTGAGGTAATAGCTACGCAGTAGGTTAGTAGGTACCTACTAATAGGTACGCTTTGTATGTAGGTACAATGTAATATTACGCGAGTGTTAAGTAATTACATTCAGCACTACAAATGAGCTTAACCTAGGTAGGTATAATATTTTCTTAAAAATTATTGCAAATTATAGTATTGTTATCACCTTTGGTATCACGGTTGCTATAGTTATCACGTTCGCTCAACTCTCGTGCACACTGTGTCTGTGATGTGATAAAGATGCAACTATGCGTGCTTGATTCTTCCATTAACAAAATGTAACAGATGTCTGTAACGTCAGCCAGCAAGCCAACGAGAGCTAAGCCGCCATATCGACGATCCCTCCACCGCCAAGCCAATAACGCCCGAAATTAATAATCAATCTATCCATTTTTTAATGTCAAAATTTGACATTTAAATCAAATTTCCATAGGAACTTGGATTGAAATTTGACACTTTGACAGGAAAAAATGGATAGATTGATTTATTAATTTTGGGCGTAAGTCGGGAGGAATCTGTCGTAAGCCACTGCCAGCCATTTTTCTGGGACAATTAATTGAGATCATAAATATTGTCGATACTCCACCCGTTTTATTACCACTTCGTAACATAAAATAAAACTAAGCATTTATACAAAATACCAGAAGTACAAGAAGAAGTACAAACCAATTATGAAAATGACCACAGGTATCTTAGTAATTATCTAACTAATGCCAACTGACACTTACTGGACTGGGCTTAGGTAATACAACAGCTGTGTCCTTTCCTAATAGTTCTATTCTATGTCCATAGACTTAATGCTGACTCAGGTAGGTACCATCAGAAATTTCCTATATCTAGCCAAACTGAACACAGTCCTCCACGCACATATAAAACAGTCGTGTGTGTGTGTGTGTGTGTGTATGTGCGGGCTCCCCGCTACTCTACAATAGATAACGTCACAACCTTCCAACAAAATCCTGAATCACGCAATCGAACTTTTTTAAACGTAAGCTCCCACCGTAGCTTCCGATTCACGGCAGATTTTTGAAGAGTCAGATTTTTTTTCTTTAGTCCAAAAACTCTAAAAATGCCACAATATTATGTACACACGCAATACATACGTAATAGTCTACATTGAAATACCAGCATTGTCGTACCGCGTCACAGAAATTCGCTACTGACGTGATGTGTGTGTTGAAAGCCGTTCCTCACAGTCATAGCCCTCACAGCATGTCAATGACTCTTGCTGCAATAAATGTATTGAATGCTTGCCAATACAACGCTTAGTCGGGGAAAAGAAGTAGGTGACTCTTTCTGCGAACGTAAGAAGCTGACTTTTATTCAATTAACTGCTAACACATAGGCAGGCACATAGGTAGACAGTAAGTAGGTAGGTACCTATAGCTACTATCGTAGTAGTAACAACAACCCATGTTGTATTGGCATATTGTGTTTGTACCACAACATTATCCTTACTAATATACGAGTACCAGCATTACGAGATTCCATATCGCTATGTTGTGCTAGCTAATATCATGCTACTTGTTAAGTGGCATGATATTACTCTTTAAGTGCTTCCTGACTAATGTTATGTGAAAGAGTGTTTGTTGGTTTGTCCTTTCACGCTGTAACATAACAACGGATCTATGTAGTTTTTTGCATAGATACAGATCGAAATTGCTACTTTATATCCCGGAAGAATGGACGGGTTCATGTGGCATAGATTATGGTAAATATATGTTGGTGGCACCGAGGGCAAAATTCCGACTAAGTAATATAAATCCCGAATAATATAATAGATAGGGACTTATAAAGCTGAAAATGTGTTCGATTGTAATTCCAATACGCTACGCTAAGACGCTACGGTTGAACACCTTATTGCAGCTTAGTTGGAAATTATGAATGTGACAGACGATGGAAACATTTGAGAACAGACTAGGTGGGTACGTAGGTAGTTAATTAGCTAATTGTCAGCAAAGCTACTGCTATCTACGACTAGTACGTTGCTGGTTATCTGTCTTCATTAGATAGAGTATGTTATCCATGCAACGTGATAATCATGAACTTATCTCGCGAATTTGCATCATAATCTGACACATTCGTAGCTTGGTTTTTTGAGATTCCTAATTAGGTATTATCCTTAACATTATCCGTGGATTTTCTCTCAGAATGAGATAGGTTGGAACCAGGTGCAGTTTGCCAGGGTTCACATGCCTTTGAGAACATTGTAGAAAATAGGCTTTTAGGCATACTGAAGGTTTTCTCGCGGCGTTTACTTTGACCGTTTAAGCCAGTGATATTAAATTCCTTAAAACGCACAACTTCTAAAAGTAAGGGTAACCTAGACCTGGGGTTGGAACCTTGGACCCCCGCATAGGAGGGAGCATCACTAATACAATAGTGTGTGTAGTAGTCACTTAAACACTATTATAGAGGTGTCACTTATCTCAACGTTTAGACAACCAGAGCCAGAGTACACGTCTGTATTAGAGCACTGCAAAATACTAACTGACTGCCTATGGTAACATCTACTTGCACCACGTTATTTCAATCTACCTTCAAAACACTACAATTCATTAGTTTATTAATTTAATCCTCACCTATTCCTATTGTTATTTATTAATACCACTTGATAATGTTTAGTGATTAAATGATGACATTCATAATTTTATTTATCTACGTAGGAACCTACTTACTAGGTAGGTATACGTAGTAATTACAGTTGAATATTTAACAAATTATTTTTCAACATTTCGTGTCCGATGGATTTTCCCCGATGGTAGAGATACGGGGTTTTGTCAAACGGTTAAATTTCATTTTAATTGTCTTATCGCCTATCGTAACTCGAGGCGCTTCTCGGTTTACGATTACGGATAGATAAATCTTCGATTTACTATACCGATCGGGTGATATGATATCGGTTAGACTTCACTTCCGAATCGCCTGTCTTATATCGGGGTCGGGTCGGGACCGCTGATATCAGAGGTATTTACTGCCCATATATTGCCGCACGTGTTTGAACTGAACAATTTACTGCTAGGTCTAGTCTAGGTCCTACTAATAGTACCTACCTACTTATGAATAAATGAGGAAGTTTGTGACGGACATTGAAGTATATTTACTTCAATGGTAGCGGATGGATGTTTGATACTCAATCACTCAAAAGCTCTTACTTAACAGATTCCTTAACAGATTCATGAAAGGTTTAAGATAGCTTCTACCATGAAAAACGAGATGTCGTTGCGAGCAAAAACTACTTAGTAGGTAGGTACATATACGATATATTTTTACATTCTAGATCTACAAGTGAATGTTATCTAAGAGACATAGTGACATGGATAAATACGACTAAATATTTAGATTATGTCTGACTACAGATAGGTCTAGTGCGATCGATACAAAGAGGTTTTGTGACAATGCCAACGTAGATGTATTACCTACCTACCTATCTAACGTTGTAAATTGCAACCATTTTGTGCCCTCATGTACACTTTGTGCACGCTACCATGTTTTTGTTATAAATATGTACCTACTTACCTAATAATAACTGACTATTCGTCATAATTTTATATCACTTAAGCATGATTAAATAAAATTACCAAGACTCTATCTAGAGATGGCGACACGCTATTGTATTGATCTACAAAAAATCAAACAAAGCAGGAAAGCCCAACAGCTATTAGCTATGCTATTGTTATCAATTCAAAGTAAGGATACTACTTATAGGAGGTAGGTAGCTACGAGTTATTGTGAGGTGTTTAAATTAATTGAATACCTACCTAGTGAGCCGGAGGAAAAACGAATTTGAAAACTCGCAGTAAATAAAGTGCTCTGCGTAAAATTATAGGTTAAACAGAAAAACGAGAAACCAAAAAAATACAATACAAAAATATTTATTGCTTTCACACATTTAAATATACCTACAAGTTAGTCCGTTGTTGGGTCCACCTATTAAACATGAATAATGCAGGGCCAAACCGGTTTGAAAAACCCGAATTGCAAAAAAATTCTTAGCAGTATGTGGTT
>DWMR01000090.1:0-17098 GCA_018245355.1 Dalla costala
AAAAACGCAACTTAAACATCCATAGACCTTTTATGCGATGGAATATTCAAAACCCTTTTCTTAGTGTCTACTTTATACATTTCTTTAAGTGTCGCCTCGTCGGCGTTGATGATTCAGAATCAGTCAGCCAGTCAGGGCAATATCTTTTTATATTTTCTTATAGATTTTGTTGCATTTCAATTTGAATTTAAGTTTAGCTTCTGTACAAAAACGTCACAAAATATTCGCAACGAGTTTTATATTATGCTGGCATGTTCTTGTGGGCGTCGATGTTGCCTACATCTTACACCTCAGCACGGGACATTAGTCTGAACATTAACGTGATTTATACGGACCCCAGATATAAATCCGAGAATCTGTGGCATCGAGCTTGGAGCACGCCTGCCGAATTTTTCTGCTCCTTAACATTGAATGAATTCCTCCTACGTTCTTCGTGCAAGAGGATTTCCTATTTATGCGTTTTTCCTGTTTCGTTTATACTGGAAACTAATATAGTTACTTACTTTTACGTGTGATTTTGACGTATTAACACGTTGACGCACGGTACTCCTGACAATAGAAGTTTTATTGTAATAACTTCTATAGGCTAATAACGCGCAACAACATGTTAAGTAAATTATTTATATGAATTTTTATTTATTTATTTATATATAACAGCATGTTACAAATATAACAGATTACATCCAATTCACTTGTCAAGCGTTTCAAGGTATCTTGCTGCCCTGCGAAACACAAGAACAATGGGTGAATAAAATACATAGATTAGTATATTTTTGCAATTGATACGTTATTAAGCTGGCTTACTCACTCACACATCAAAAACCAAGACCACTTCTAGGTGACTTAGAAACATGAAATTTGGCTTCATAGTTAGTTTGTGATTGATGGAGTTAAATTTTAAGCTTGTATTTAAATATCACTAGCTCTTTTCAGGTCGCAGTGGCTTATAGGTAAGAACCAATTCCCCATTCCACAAAGAATAATTTCAATATCATCACGTTAAAAGTATTTTATTGTCAATTAAAACTTGCCAGCGTATAAATCCAATATCGAATGACGTAACAAATTTTCTTTCTAAATTAATTGATGAACGTTGTATAGGTATTCCTATAACTATAATTGAAATAACTGTTATGGAACTAGGCACCCGTTAGATCTCAACCCGACTACCCGGAACGTCGTTTGTAACGAACTTGGCCCCTTTTTATACATTGTTTGTCATCGGGCCTTGGTAATTTGATGTGTTTTCTGTATGCCTGTGCAACAAGGAAACCTGACATACCTAAGTATTTGTAAGGTTGTGTGAGTGTCTAGCTCTAAATAATACTTAATTTAAATTTTTATTCGAATCTAGGTAACGCAATTAGTTCCAAATCTACTTCTAAACCATTATTAAACCTATATTTTGATGGAGTATTTCTCGGTCCATTCGCAAAATATTATCTTGTATTCACCACATTAAAAGATAGGCGTGAAATGATTCGTAATGACGTATTCAAATCAGGCTCACTGAAATCCGACCTCAGTTTAGTTCAATTACGAAAATTTCAATGTTTTATCAAGTTAAACTTTACCGCGGCAGCTCTAAGTGAATTTATTTATACTTAATTATCGGCTCCTGGAAAAGTCATCTTGCTAACGTTTCGGTAAGTTGAATAATTAAATTTGTCACTGGCGGTTGACACGACAAGGACGGATTTTCTTCCGAATTTTCAGTGCCGTCACGTCTACAGCCTCCATCCACCCCGTAGCCCTCCTATTGTGTAATCGTGAATCTCTAATTTGAATTATTTATTGTTTGATTTCACACTTCGGGATTATCTGAATAGATTCGGTTTTGGTCCAACTCCGAATGAATAATGAAATTAACATTTTCTTGACTCGATTTTGTCGTTTATTCGAATTATTATTGTACGTTTCAAAGTTTCGCATTAAACGCAGGTATTTTGCTAAAAGAACTGAATATTTTGAAAAAGGAAATCTTTATTTTGTCACATTTGTAATTCTATTTACCTAACAGCACTATTTTGTATGCGCATTTATTCTAGTCTGACGCATTTTCAGGAGATATAGGTGTACGGAAATTACGGGACGTAGTCTGTTTAGCACACTTGTTTCGATTAAATATTTATAACGCTTTTTTGCTATCCACTCCAAGTCACTTTGGTGTTACAAAAAATTATATCATTTTTTCCTAACTTAAGGAATATTTTTTTAATAAAATGCGTTCGAATCCTCGAATCTTAACATTCGTTTTAAAACGTCCCCAATTAATTGATGATTCATATTATATTTTACATACAAACAGTGAAACTCTATTTATCTTTTCCAAATTTAATGCATAGTTTTCAAATATGAACTCTCCATTATTTGGTAAATCAATTTATGGGATAAGGAGGGGAATGAAATTACTATAATTTATAAATTCGAACTTCTTTCTATCTAAACATCATACTATTTAATGCGGATGACACTACCTAGCTAAGGGTATTTTAGACTAGTTAAGGGTCTTTGAGACTAGTTAAGGGTGTTTTAGACTAGTTAAGGGTCTTTTAGACTAGTTAAGGTACTTTTAGACTTACTTAGGTACCTAACCTTTTATATAGTGTCGTAAACAAGGCAAGACGCATCAAAGTGAAAAGAAAGCCGTGTTAAGTTTTTTTCCGCTTGTTGACAATTCTGCATCGTTTACGATATTAATGCATTCTGAAGGTCCGACATGCATGCGCCCAGTAGTGCTACCAAACGTCCTGTTTGCATTGAGATACACTTTAACTAAACCGTATGAAATATATTATCCATATACTAATATTATAAATGCCAAAGTATTTCTGTCTGTCTATTACGCTTACACGGGAAAGGGGTTGGGCCAATTGTAATAAAATTTGATATGGAGACAGTTTGAAGACCGAGGAAGGCCATAAACTACTTTTCTAAAAATCATCCCTTAAGAGGGTTGAATAGGGGATGGATGTTTGTATGAAAACAAAACTAACGCGGATGGTGTCCTTACTAATACTACTTACTACTACTCCTACAACTTACTTATTCGTATTGTTTTTTTAGAAAATGTTGTGATAGAACAATGCACAAATATTGCTTTGCCTTAAAAAGATCCATAATATCATTTTAAGTAGGTATGTTATTAAAGGAGAATCTTCAAAAGCTGACGGTAAACTTTGAACAGTTACAGTACAATTTATTAACATTATTAAAATTATTGATGATATGTTTACTTGTGGTTTTTGAGGCATATAGAAGCAAGCCACAATGAGGTCACATATTAGTAATAATATGTGAATATTAATAATAATAATGAGGTTAGATGCTTCTATATTTTGCCCAACAAGTCCCATTTTACAACGCAAACCTGGCAACCCTAGCATTTAGTGTGTCGCACACCGTCTCACTGAATAATTCAAAGGCAACTGAAATATTCAAGTGTTCCAGGTTTATTTTTTAAAAGATTCCGATTTGAAGGTTAGTTTTAGAATTTTGTATAGCCATACGGCTATTCGAACCGAGATTCAAAATCATATTTCTCGAATGTTTTATTTGTTGTGTTTTAAATTTCTTGAAAATTATTTCTGGGAAAATCACGCTACATTTGTGTACGAGAAACCTACTAACTATGTCTTAAGTTAATGTGTTAAAGTCGCCGGCATTTCGTGGGAGCTACAAATACAACGCCACCAAATGCTGGAACAATCTCCCTCCGCCTATCAGTAGTCTCAGGACAATAAGCGGCTTTAAAGCTGCCTACAAATCCCACCTCAATGTGCAAAAGTCAACGTACGCACTAAATCTGCGCATACACTCACACTCACACTCACGCACTCGTACATACACAAACGCACACAATACTTATTATATTATAATTATTATATTATACAATAATTATTTTGTTTGTATTTATTTTTAAAACAATGAAAACTTGTTACTTACTTACCGATGAAATGATATTCCTGTGCACTTTGTCGCGTTCCTTGAATGATTAGTACAATATCTCAACACACACCCGGACATTTTTTAATGATATTTCCCGTGATTTCGCTTAAAAACCACCGAAAGTCCTAGACGTCAGTAAGATACGAGCTAGCGATCGACTGAGAGATGAGTGGTTCATGTACCATGGTTGAACTGTTCTAGTACTTTAGTACATAGTATTTCGATGAATGTAACTAATGAATTCACGCAATGCTTTCTTAACCTATTGAACTCTATCGTCCACCTAACCCAGATCGGGATCAACCCTCAATCCAACCCATTCACAGGAATTGTTTCACTAGGGCCATAAACTGCGGAAATCATAAGCCATTCGATTCGTAGATTGCGTAACACGATATTATAGCGGTAGAAATTCGACAAAATTTAAGTCGGTGGAGCATTAAAGGGGATGGCTTGGTTAGGGGTACTCAACCTTTTTTTCCGGGCTGCTTAACTTCGACTAAGCGGGCCGGGAAATATTTTATATTAAATTTACAAAAAAAACCACGTGTAATGACTTCTTACAATTGAATTAGTATTCGTACTTTATTTTATGATATATTTTGTAGGATCAAAGTGTCCATTACATTGCTATTATATTGCCAAGGCGTAGGTACTTAGATTTTTGCAATAAAGGGTGCAATTTCAAATAAAAAACGTCCGTTTTTTTAATGCGTTTGAGAATCGTGTAACTGCGTTAGAAGAGAATCGTGTAACTGCGTTAGAAAACTTTGTAAATTCCTTGGTTGATAAAAAAATATTCATGTACGGGGTTAAATAATGATTAGTAGAAACTTGATTGATATTGATTTTTTGCGTGAGTAAAATAAACAAATAAAATATTAATACGTGAAGCAAAAACTTTGTACCGCTTTTTACGAAAATTACGCGTGCGTAAAGTATGAAATTTGGTACAGTTAATGATTATATGGAGAAAGCGTGCAGAAAGCTAATATTTTTATACAATTATGCATTGGAAATACATTAAATTAGCAAATAAAACACACACTACCATGCGTTTGACACAATATTCATTGATGCGGATGATTTAAATCTGTCAATGTCATACGTCAAACAGTCGCAAAGAGTACAATGTCTTTTAAAAATTTAATGATTTGCTGTCTAGTTTGAACCAGTAGGCGAGCAATAGTTCGCTTACTATTGGGCTCCTTGCCATGCGGGCCGTAGGTTGAGAACGAGGGGCGCAGACGGTTAATTCACCCCATAAGGGTCGCCCTGGCGCCACCGATCCTACCGTAGACAAAATTCTCAGTACGATGTCTCGCATTCGCTTCCCTCCTCACTTCTTTATAAAATCTAACTGGATGAGATTCGGATGCTAGCTTAAATTAGTTCAGGCTTAATTATTATAATTTTTTTAGTTTGTAGTATCAATAGTTTTGATATAATATTGTATTATTTAACGTTATCATGTTAATACTATCGTCTTTCGTTTTTAAATATGTCTTTCAACTCGTACTTACTTACAACTTTCCAGGTTATCTGGAAGAAATCGCTATATAGCGATAAGATCGCCTGTTGTACATTATATCCTGTACCTTAGATTAAGTTTTACTGTATTAATTTTGGTGTACAATAAAGTGTTTAATATAAAATAAACTTTGATACCGCCAATTTTCCCAATACCAAAGATGGCATAAAATGATAAAATAGTCGCATAGTATAAACAGTAGCATAAACATTTTATTTTTATTTTATTTTTATTGATAAATTCCCAACTATCATTACAGGTCTTACCTATCCGATAGGGTGAACTACATATTACACATGCCTTCGAGAACTTTATGGATAACTCTTCGGCATGCAGGTTTAACATGGACACTTCCAGAAAATATTCATCTTTTTTTATAAAGTAGGTACCGCATTCAGATCCCGTTCAATCTTCACTGAAGCACAGCGAAATACGGCCGCTCAAGGCATAATATATGCGGTCTAAAAAAAAACAGGTAAATTACATGGGAAACCTACGTATTACGCACGTGACGTCACAGTAGCAGAAAATTCGATTAACTTCTGTAGCAAGTCACATCGTACGCTATAAGCGACAGTCATCTCAGACGTAGGAAGCATGTAGTAAATCTGACGAGTTCAAAAATCAGTGTCAGAAATGTCTAGGATTATTCTTTTTATTTCTTTGAGTGCAATTTATAATATTATTACAATGCTTCGCTTCAATGAGGAAGAGTACTGTCATTTACTTCATTCTAGATGTCGCTGTATGTTTGCTACTTACGAACTGTCAACATTCATAGAATTTGTTGTTTTTTTAGTGGATGTAATGAATTCTTTTAAGATGGGACGTTGCGCAGCTTTTGGATGTATTGAAATAGGAATATATACATTCCAAAGTGACGTCAAGATGAAAAGAAAGAAGTCATTCACCAGGTAGAATAAATTACTCATAAAAAAACCTTTACAAAAACTCAAAGATCACTTAAAACCTGATAAAAGCACTGAACGGGTTTCGATACGTATGTTGACAGGTAACAAACACAGCGCCCTCTGCCGGAAAAGCTTTCGGTAAACTTCTCCATTACTTACACAGTCTGGACGACAGGCAGTATTTAATTTATAATGTATTAATTATTTTTTGTCCCGCTTTTAATACGTAGACAAGTCACGTGGACCAAGGGCTATCAATGTATTTACATTTAATATTTTTTTCAAAATAATAAAGTATGTTTTACATTACATAGAATCAAATGATATACTCAGTAGCATCAGTTTGTTTCCAATCTCCTAGCGCTGACGGTTACATCAAGGCGATTAGATGTCGCCAACCTATATCCACACAGCCATAAATTATATCACTGGAAATAAATCAGGTACATTTCCAGCCTATAAATTAATCCGGGATTACGTTAAAAGAGAAATAACTATTCGATGAATTCAGCCAATTACTTAGATTGCGAGTGGGAGGCAAAATGGCTGGGGATTTATATTTTGTAGTGGTTATTTACTGCATATATGAGTGTGTGGTTTTATATTTTTCGATAACTGCATATTCCATTTTGTCACCCGATGTACGATTTTACCCTGACTCGTCTATTTCGTAACCAGTCTGGTCGATTTACTAAATAGATTTATAATGGATCACTAAGCTCGCCATTTGTTTCCCAGTATGTTTAATAATATGTAGTACAATAAAGTTAAATAAAAAAAATCCGGTGATGGGTTGAATCATAATTAGTCCTTCATCGACGTGCATATTTATGTATGTATTTACACTATCGTGTATTTACACGATAGTGTTCTACCTAAGGCCAGAACTTCTCGCAAACCAGTCAATGAAGTCCGAATGAAAGTAATTATTGGTTAAAACTTAATAATAATAAAGCTTTATTTCCACCAACTTGAGGATCATAATAAATCAGTTACTATTTAATATTAAAATTACAATTAAAAGCAAAACTATTAAATTTCGAGACATGTCCTAACATTAGATTATTACACACATTACATTTAACTACATTACATTACTACATTTAATACATTTACAATTTATTTATTTATATTTATTTAGCCTAATATATTAATGCTAAATAATAAATATGTCAGGTTAAAGTAAAATTAGCTCAGTACTCCTATGCCGAGAGCATACACATATACTTATACATACAGACGTACATGACACATAAAAAGAGAGATTTATAACAAAAATGGCGTCATTCGAGCAAGATCGCAACAGTACTACAGTTAATAGAGTCGAGAAATTCTCGGTGAGGGCTCCTGGCGACAGATCCATCAAGGCGTCGACAGGCCATTTGTTGCGCGTGTTCACGCTTGACAAATCGCGCGACTTGCCCACATTTACTGGATTTATGTACCAACCCAATTGTTACATTACCAGCGTCTTAATTCCTGGTGAGTAACACTATTGCACAGATTGAGCTCTTGAGCTATTGAGCTATACAATTGAATTCTCTATAGTCCTCACTTTTTCTATCGAGAAAATGTATTATATTACACGATCTAATGGGATTTTGCGTTAGAGATATATTCTCTAGTCTGAAGTGAATAACTCAAAAGTATAAGATATTACTCCGTCGCGCGTAGTGATTTTATCCGTCCATACAAATCACTTGTACTCAAATTATATCTCTATACTCCCGTTAAATTCAAAACAAGTGTACTCCCGACGACCAATGGCATTTATTATAAAAGGTCAATCTTCACGTTCCTCGTGGATGCGTACGAAATTTAAGACGTAGAAGATTCCCTGTATAACCTAGAAGCCAGTATTCATTCTCATGCAAAAGGCAACTTTAAGACCGCTTAGTGAAGGTTAAATCTTGAATGACATCAACTATTGAAAATGTTACAAATCAAGTTCAGTCACTAAAACATATTGAACTACATGTAGTGGTATTAAGGTTTATTATTTCAAAATACGTTTGTTCTTTAGATGGACGTTATAAAAAATTTGAAATGCTGCGACACCATGAAATTCATATGTGGCTTAGTTTGAAAGTCGGATTGGTCGATGGATCTAAAATTTTCCATCGTAAAAGAGGGCACTGCATAAGTAATGGTAATAAGACGGTGATAAGTTGTCGACAGTAAACTAATATGGATGGTCCACGCTTCATACTCGTGTTGCGGTCATTCTGTGGCGTTTGCTCCAATTTCCTTGAATTTCCTATTTTGATAAATGCTTACTGTTCTCGTAAATATGCTTTTGTAATAATATGAAGGCCCTTACCACAATGTGTATAAATATAGTTTACACATTTACTCTTGTGTCTGTTATGATCCAGCCTAGTTTAATGTGCTTCTAATATTTCATTGTCTTTTGTTTACAGTGGAAATTTAATTGCTCGATCATGTAGGAAGTGAATTAATATTAAAGTCGGAAATACATAGCTTAAGACTATAGACGAATTTAGCGAAATTGGTTTTATCTGGAAGCAAAATTTAAATGAGTTAGTTATTTTTATGTCTAAATCAATAAAAGCACTAGGCGTGGTAGACTATAGCGTAACCCTTCTTACCCTGAGCGAAAACCCGTACTCAGTAGTGGGCCGGTTGTGATGATGACTATAATCTAGAAAAGCGTAGTATGGTGTTAAATAAAAGATTTGTCTTACATTTGTTCCATCGTGTAACTGTGACCTATTAGAAGTGTAGTTAGCAATGAATACTGCGGAAAAAAGTCAACTTTAGGATAGTTAGCGACGACACGGAGTTCACCTAAAAACGTCACAAATACGGATTTTTAGTTTTCTTTTCGCAGTGGTAAAAGTCCTTGCACTCGGAAATACGCAGTTTGCTGCCGTACCAAATAGTATTATGTATGTAGTTGAATTTATTGCATACATTTTGAGTTCAAATGTATGATACGTCATTGACATTTCCACGCGTAAAATGGATGGTGCGCGACCTGGGACCTGTTTCATTGTGAGCAACAAACGAGTGGCTACTTACGCGAGAAATCTATGCTAATATTCTCAAGAGTTTGTTGTATGTATGTTTTAATTAGTTTTGATATGTATGTACGTAGGGGTAATCTTTGAAACTACTGATTCGATCGCAAAAAATCTTTCACTGATAGAAAGATACCCTGATTAACATAGGGTAAGTATATTTAAATTTTGCAAATTATAGGGCTCCTTATGAAATTTCAAAGCTGATAACGTGGTAAGGTGGTAAAAATCGCACTGAAAACTTCTTGTTCATAGTGGCAAAGTATTAAAGTCCAGATTTCGTTCATTTGTTGCTTAAATAAACATAAACAGAGGTCTACCAATAGAACAAGCTTGGTAGAGATAGATGAAATATTAAAGTATAGGTAATAAAAAAACTTGCATTAAAAAGGCTTAGATAAAAACGATGTCTCTTTGTCTCTATAATGTAATGAGATATCTGGACATCTCTGATGACTATTTTCTCTGGAATATTCCACCGCACGTAGCTTATTTGCTAGCAATGTGACAAGTCACAGCGTTCACTCGACACCTATGTGAATTTCTGTGATTTACGAAATCTGCAGAGGATAAATAATTTATGCATGCGAATTCCCAACCGAGAGCTTCGGATAGATAACATTCCTGTTAAATTATCCGTGAAAAGCACTGGAGTATTCCATATCTTACAAACGAGATTTTTTCATGCTTTTTATGATTTAGTGGGAAAATTCGCATATTTACGTGGACTGAGCGCTCTTCGGGTAAAGTGGCCAGTTCCCTGGGCACACAGATATTATTTATAGACTCTTTTATTGCTTAACTTCATGCGTTGCTGTGGTTGCTTTTATTCCTTTGGCGGGAAAAAGTTCTGAGATTTTATTACCTGTGCGAGATAGGATACGTTATTGCGCTAACTTTTAGCTGTGGTCGGAATTAAAGTAGATTTTTTGCGGTTAACTGTTCCCCGCTCAGGTAGATCGAGAGTGGTCGCACGCTTTATTGATGTCTATTTTTAGATTGATTTGAACTTCGCCTCGGCATGCGTTCTCGACGTTCTCGTCGCTGCGTAGTAAACAAGTAGGTAGGTAGGTACTACGCTTGCAATGCCGTCCACTCCACTTGAATGATTGCGCGTAATATTTTTAATTGGCACTACTGGAAGGATATATCAAAGTTCAATAACTTTGTCGCTATGTTTAACAGGAAATGTATTTCAATCTAAATGCCATTTTAATCATTTATTCTAACGAGTTACGTTACTGCATTTTTTACCTTACCTACTATTACTATACGTTGTAGTAATGTGAATATATTATATATAGGTAGTATAGGTACGTATTAGAGCAATAAAAATGTTGTTAGGTTTCATTCCGTCTTTGCAATAACATGTACCGAGGTGATATGAGTTTTTTTTCTGAGGAATTCCTAGCTGCGGACTATGACATGGGGATTTATTAAAAATTTCGACTCGACGTTTATGTCCCCTTTAGTGTTGCTCTTTTTTTCATAGACAACTGTGACTATTTCCGTTTCAGTGGATCGCCGAACAATCAGTCCTTATGCTTGCTTACCCCTTCATGGAAAAAAGACGCAATCTTTCTACGAAATTAAAAATAATTAAAGAACCTAAATTTAATTAAAACAAAACTAATAAACACTCGCCGTCAACGATTAAAAACGGCAATTACACTAAATAAGCATCGGAGCTTAACCCATATCAACCAGTCATGATTACTTTATTGACCAAAATGATAATTACAAGCGTTTCTCTTGCAGAACTCGATCCGGCACAACCTGTCTCTTCACAACCGGTTCATGCGGGTCCAAAACGAGGGTACGGGCAAGTCGTCCTGGTGGATGATCAACCCGGATGCGAAGCCCGGGAAGTCGGTTCGGCGGCGCGCCCTGTCTATGGAGACGTCCAAATGCGAGAAGCGAAGAGGAAGGGTAAAGAAAAAGGTACTAGTATGTAAAAGGCTAGTACCGCTTTATAGACTTTTTAATTTTGAAGTATATGCGACTGAGTAGTGTGCTTATAAAGACAATTGAAATTCTTATTGCTAGTAACTTGATGATTTTTTTTTCTGTTTTAGTGCAGTTTATTGTTGTTTTATCTCAGGAAATGACGTAGAATAGAACCTCAAATTAAATCAAAAAAGGAAGATATGTTACCAGTTTATCGAATGTGATCTCAGAACCTTTGGTCAGCGTCACAGTTTTTGTTTAGTCGCTCGCTTCTGCGGGTACCGAACCTACTACTAATCCATTTTTCTGTAACGCGGTGAATGGAGGTACCATATCTACCTACTTGCTTATAATGCATGTTATAAGCTCAACAAGTAAAATATTTTGGCTCACAGAGTAGTAGATCATTTATAGTCGCATTTTTGTTAACAGACAGAAGCATTAAAAAATGGCGCCACTGCTGATGCGACTCCCAGCCCAAGCAGTTCCGTTTCTGAGAGTTTTGACAATTTTCCAGATTCACCACTTCACAGGTAATGTTGGTAAAATAATCGCTATCATTACTATGTAATGTTACGATCGTTGCCTAATAGGAAGTAGCCAAAACTATGTACCACTAGCCTGCAATAGAGAATATTTAGATTATTATTAGACGCTCGACTAGTTGCTTCGAATGATAAAGGAATATTAAAGCCACAGATGTATAAAACTCTGCAAAAATGTGGCACCAAGCCAATGATGTTAACGGACATGAATGTCGCGGGCCGCGATACTAATTCGACTTTAAAGGCACAATAATTTACCTATACGGGTAATGCAATTGCGAGTTGTGCCAAAACCACAAATATCTACAATATCTCATTGAAACAATGTTAGTTCCTTCAAAGTATTGAAATTTTACGACTGGTAGACAGAAAGTGCGGCACGCATGAAATATCTTCTTTTTAATAGAACTATCGACGTAAAGCTTTGTTGACCAGGCTAATAAAACGGAGTTATGGGAACACTGTTACTTTGAGATAAAAGGTTTTAAATCATTCACAACCATTAGATGATGAGTTATGCGGACGCTGAATCTCGTCATTCCGCCGATATTTAACATTTTTATTGCCGCATATCTGTCCGGATTACGGGCATAATTGACGTTTATTTTGGACAGTTCGCGTCCCCAACGCACGAAGGAGTAGCCCATACCACAAGTCAATATAAAATATTTTTTTGTCATAGCGTGCGGTAATAAAAATATTTCTACGCTGACCATTTAACCCGTTATGATGATCGCTTCATTTGGCATTCAGACTTTATATGTTAGTAGCCTTCGTAGGGGCATTAGATTTGCATGCTTCCCATTACATTTCATGTTTAAGACTGTTCAGTGATACTTTACTAGATGACCTAGCTGTTTTATTTCTGCGTAGGATTTTCATTATTTGCCACTTAGATGTCGACGAATTATGGGGCTCGGGTTAGCGTTTCAATTTTGGCCACATTCCTCCCGACATTTAGGATTTACATTCGTTTTTTTGACGCTTGTTCGCTTTGGCGTAGCAGCAGTTTTCAGTTGTCACCGGAATTCCGTCAGAGGGCTTCGTCGAATGCGTCATCGTGTGGGCGCCTGTCACCGATCCCGTCCCTGATTAAAGCGGAGCCGGACTGGGCGGCAGAGTACAACCAAGGAGGAGACTTTACGTCACCAAACGATTTCTCGCAAGTGGACTACAATCAGGAAGAACAGCTGGCGGGAACACTCGCTGACTCTATGAAACTTCAAGGAGCTGATCCATTCCTAAATACGTAAGATAGTTTAGTTTTACTAAAATTCAAGGACAGAGTTTTGTCCAGCAAACTGACAAAGAATGTTATGATGAACATGACATTAAATCGGTTTTTGCATGTGTAACACTCCTGTTTATTAAGGTATTGATTTCGAATAAAAAATGGCGCTAAGTCCTAGTGGATTGCCTTAGAAAGCTTGCTTTAGATTCATGTAGTTTTAGAGTTAAGTCAGTATACTAGAACTTATTCAAAATCATTGCCAGTAAGTATATTTCTTTGTTCAGTTTCCAACTTGATCATTACTTTGACTTGTCGAATATCCTGTAGGCCCTGTAGCATTACATCGCACATGGTGGCGCGGTGAGTGTCAATCTTAATTGTTTGACAAGTTAGCTGCATCGGCCGAAGCCGGCAATTGGATGCGTAACCAAAAAAGTTCTTCATCGCCTCCGTGCTTAGGCACATTAAACCGGCGGTTACGGTCATCTTGTTGATGCCTTCAACCGGCCTATAAACTTCCGACACTCCTTGGCAGTGGCACTGGAGCAGCAGAGTGGAGTACGCTACAGGACTTCTCAGTTATAAAGAGAGACCGATGTCAGACCGAAACAGTCAAAGTTAACAACGTTAAAGTTTGACTGTACCTTTAAATTCCAAAAGAATACCTCTTTTACCTATTGGGTACGTCAATTGAAATTTTGCCTTTCTGAATTTCTCAATGTTTCCCACATTCTCAATGTCGGCATTTGAACTAAGTGTGTCCACCAGGTATGTCCCCACGACGTCGTCTTCGTCGTCGGGTGGGAGCTACCGCTACCAGTACGGGGGGTGTCCGAGACACCCGCACGGGGGTTGCACCTGCGCTTCGCTGTTCTCCAACCCCACGCACCCCGCTCACCCCATCCAGCCTCACCAACACGCACTCGACCACTTCGTCAGACCACCGCCGCCCGCCGACCCGGCCGATATTATGCAGACAGGTGAGTTGTTCAGCGTCTCAATTTGTGCATTTGTTGGAGACGATTCAACTACAGCCGATCGCCGGCAATGTTGTCCTGTTGTTCCGTCACCTGACAATGTTAAAGCGGTACTGCAATGCTCCTAATGCACATAAGTTGAAAATGCACCGGAGAATTTATTTTGTTCGGATGAAGATGTCGTCGGAGCAGGAATGTGAATGTTTGTAAAATATTTTTTTAGATCTTGTCTGAATACAAAAAACATACTGGACTTCGGATATGCTTTTTGATTTAGGCCATGAATTTTTTGAAATTCTGTAATGTCAAGCATATTTCAGAATCCTTGGTACCAATATTATTTAATAGACAATTTCATATCCAGAGAACAGCCAGACGCAAACGGTGACGACATCCGACGCGGCGCTGATGAACGGTGGCATGATGATGCAGACGGGGGTGTTGGCGCCCACCACGGTGATGGGGCAGATCATGGGGGCCCTCAACCCAGGATTCGCGGAGGACTTGAACATCGAGACGTTAGAGCACGGCTTCGATTGTAACGTTGATGAGGTAAGCATCGAGAGTTATTGTGCCCACTTTTTATACCTAATTGATGACGACATCCGACAGTGGGATGATGATGCAGACGGGGATGGTAGCACCCAAGACGGTCATAGTCAGATCATGGGCTTGGGCATGGGCACACAACTTGGTATTTGAACATCAAGAAGATATAGCAGAGAAAGAAGATAGATAGAGCGTCGATTAAGGTTGACGAGTTAACTTGAGATAAGCACCCTCTATAAGAAATTTGACTACCAATGAACGTGACACCTCAAGTGAACTTATTCTATTCCCAGGTAATAAAGCACGAGTTGAGCATGGACGGAACATTGGACTTTAACTTCGCGCAGCAGAACTCGGCAATGGCCGCTGACGCTGAAAGCCATTTCGCTGCGCCCGCGCCGCCCGTCCCCTCCACCCTGTCGGGAGGGGGGGCGCCCCGCACCCCCTACTCCGTTGCCCCCTCCTGGGTCCATTGAACCAAACCAACCTTCGGACTTTAAACAGCATCTACGTTCGTGTGATCAAGCAACTGATCATTTGTCCTTCCTAACTGTAAATACGTGACGCGAACTATAACGTTTAAGTTTGTTACTTTCGCATTCATAGTCGAGAATTTTTGTTCTTTTATCATGTTAACTAATGTTAGAGTTTTATTTAGTGTTAATACTAAGTGGACGTTACCGATCGTTGTTAAAGTGTCAATTAGTGCGTTAGGGCTTTAGTGTTAAGCTAGGTGGAAGCTTGTGATATAGATAGTATATTACTCAGGCTAGTTGCTTGGACCGGGAGGGGGTTGGTGCGGTTCTAAGGGATCACTAACACCAGTTGTTGAAAAAGGTAAGATTTCTTATTTTCTGGTTTAATATTGTTATTTGGTTTTGTTATTGTTATTTTTCATAATATTGTTATTTGGTGTGTCTGCTTCATGTTTCCTAAGTATACAGCAAACACGCCTCTCTAGTACACGAAATTAAAACTAAGTGATTAATATTTCGGTTTCGTGCTCCAGAGGTTCAGGGTTTTGATTGGATAATCCGTATCACTGACTTTCGGGAGCTACGTCCGTTTTAAACACATCTAGCGGAGAGTACCTACTGCATAGAGTAGGTGTACCATACAAATACCTACAGCTATGCAATTAACTAACATCAGTCTTGCCCTCAACCTCGACTTTACTTGTCACTTCATACAAGAACTGTCAAACGGACAACTGTCGTTATACACGGTGAATTTTCAAGCACAGTTTTCCTCACTTTGGATTCCTACACCATCCAAGTAATAATTAACTGGCTATTTGGACAGCCAGCTAATCCAATATCGCATTTATTACGGGCAATACTCTTACATAATACTCTAACACCAATACCCAAGCGAAAAGTGCAGACGAAACATCGGAAAGTTTCCTGGCCACCCTATCGGCCTTAAATACGCGAGAATGAGGTCAGTTTGTGCTTTCACGAAACAATAAAGTTATAGTTTATAAGAAGGCGATACAGAGACCAAGTTCTTGGACACTCGACTCCAAACTTTCGGTAGATTATCGCTGATACTCCCTAGATTTATTGCACCACCGTTTTGTTAAATGGCCGGTAATATTTCGCCGTCTCGATCCTTGCTTCAGTATTTTTGAGTTGAGTCTAGTCTCGTGCACTAAACACGATTGGAAGATACTCAAAGTATTGAGGCAGAAAGTCAGTTGTCCTTAATACATATCTATATTATGTACGAGTATGTAGGTGGTGGTGTGTATGCCGTTGTATATTTTCATTGTTACATGTGCATGATTTCCTATGTGGGAATCTTTAGATCTACGACTTCAAACGAGATTGTAGTAAGGACTAGAAAAGGTCCGAAAACGTTCGGGGTTAGTTCGTTAAACGGTGCTTTTAATGATTATTTTAGGTAGGAATTTTTGAATTTTGAAAACAGGATTATGTTACTTTAGGTACACTGCGATGGCGCGCCTGTTTACATTCACCTATAACAGAGATTTTACTATTACGCCCAATATTTCGCCAAGGATTTTTCTCCTAGGCCCGGAATTTTTCTCCGAAGATATGTACCGTAACTAGGCGAGATCGTGAATTTTGTGTCATTTGACTTTACGACGGGATATCACGACAAATAAGTGCGTCACTCATGTTTACGTTCTTTGTACGTGGATTATGGCACGTGATCGTGTCTTATTCATGGAGAAGAATGGAGAAGGGAGGAGGTTCGGCGGAACGGCATTCGCGGTGATACAAGCCGGTCATTATTAGGTTGAGGCTACAAGGATTCCTTGTTATATTTTTAACAAAACAAGGATTTTTAACGTATAAATAAAAATAAAAATCCTTGCACCATCGAAATACTATGTACTAAAGTACTAGAACAGTCACCCCAAATCATACTTGTGTCCCGTTCAACCACGGTACA
>DWMR01000091.1:0-17081 GCA_018245355.1 Dalla costala
AAAAGACCCCCCTCCGGTGTTTACGTAATACTTAAATGACCCCTAATCAAAATTGTTAACAGGTCCAAACACGTCCAAGACGTCCGACGGTCAATATAAGAATTTGATCAAAGAGGGCACATTTTCAGTGCAAATTTAAATACCCAACCTTTAACCTATCCTATCTGCCCTATCCATCTATCCTTACGAGCTACTTTCATTATTTCTCCTTTAATTTGACAGATATTTCAGTCAAAACTACCTAGTAATAACGTCTTTCATTCGTTTCTACAGATTGAGCCCTGAGCTGTGTCTGCAACTTAACCACTCATCTTAATCTATTTTCAATACAGGAGAAGTACGTTTTTGATCTGAATTCAAAATTTTACCAATACAAATATGAGATCATTGTGGACTGTCCCTTTGTCCTAAAGCCATTGTACGTACTCGCGTTGTATTGAGCTGATTATTTTCTTATCATAGCGAGTGCTAGTTGATTAGACAGTGTTCATCGAGCCGTTACAAGTATATACATATTCGCGATCTGTTTAATTGAAATTTTTGTTTCGTTTATCGACGTGAGCGCAATAATTAAATTTGTATATCTTACATGTGTGTAGAAAAGTTTTAGTGACATAAAATGAAGCCAAACGTTAAGGATAAAAGTGATAAAAATGATTTCTCTATTAAAAATAAAAGAAAAAGACCAAACTTTTTCTCAAACCTCTTTATTTGTTGGATTTGCCCCGTAATGTTTAAAGGAAACAAAAGAAATATCGAGGAGGAAGATCTCATTATTCCGACAAACAAATTTAATGCAGAGAAGCTCGGAGATAATTTGGAAAGGTAAAATGAAATTTTTTACACATTGTTGCGATTTTTGCGTCTAGTATGTACCTATGAAAATTTTCTTATATTGTATTGTATTGTAGGTTACAAGGCGGCAAGGCATACCTAGCATTAAATTATGTTGGTACATTTCGTCGCAGTCGTAGAACAAAGACGGATCTGCAAATTGGCAACTTTTTAGGATAGCACTTTTAAGTTTCTACATGAGGTTTTATGTAAATTTAAGTAATTATGTAAAAGAACAAACAAGGTAACATATCCAAATTTCCTGATTATAACTACTCATTTTCAAAATATGACAGAAAACCTCATGTAGGACACTTTAAAGTGCGGTCCTGAAAAGTTGCCAATTTGCAGATCCGTCTTTGTTCTACGACCGTGACGATTTAACCTATTCTCGTCGTACGGTCGTTATATAAGTAGTATTTGTAAATAAATGAAGTATTTAGTATAAAAACCCTAAACAAATACTTACGCTTGTTTATGCGCACGGTATCTAATACGCCAGACCAAGTTGCAGCAAGCATACCAGTGTGTATCTTTGCATAAACCCACTCCACCGTGTTTTTCCCACTCTTATGCTTGGCGTTTTCCTGAATGAGGCACGTTTATTTTGTGAGTTACGTAAACGATGGAAAAAAGAGGAACACAAGAAAATTGGCCAAGTGCTTACACTTAGTACACTTACCGTAGAACAATTTTTTAAGCAATAAAAACTAACGAGCAGTGTTCCTCATGAATGAATAGTTATTAACTGAAGAAAGAGCAGGCTTGGCTACAGTTTAGATATCTTTACCGAAAAAAACTGCCTAGTTAAATCGCTTTTTTTTTTGTAGCTTGGTCAGGGACTGGGTCCGTTTTTCATAGTTAGGTTTTATAAATGCGAGAGTGTGTTCTTGCACACTGCAGCGAAGCAACCGATTTTTTGCATCTGAGTCCGGAGGTTTATTTTTTTAGCCCGGAATAATGCACGGTTCCTGTGGGATAGATGTGGAAATGTTATGCGGGCAGAGTAGCGGGCATATCCTAGTTACCAAACACTCTATTAGCTGCTCCTGATTACGCAAACGCTAAAGATTTTTTGAAACAGAAAGTAATCTAGTTATGCTATCAGATGGTATAAACAGAATTTGATGCAATGGTACAGTAACAGTGCAGTCGAATCCTGCGATTGATTGTATCTTGTTAAATGTTCAATGTTTATCTTCAATCTACGTATTTATTATAGGGAACTAAAATAGCTGGATAGAACGTTAGATACCCAGCATTTGTACCATTTACAATGACTTGTTATCATTCACTATCTATAAGTTTTTATGTAGCCTTTTTATGACTAATACGTAATGTAAATATTTTGGGTAAAATTAGAAACATCTATGTGCTTACCAGCTGTTATACTTATATTACTTATCTCTCACATTATAATATATCAAGTGGTATTTAGCTTAGCAGATACCTACCTATCTAAAATCTTAAATTCTTTTATTGTCTTTCTTTTCTGTTTTGTTTTTATATTATTTTAGGTTAGTATAGGGATAGTTTTTAGGTTTTCAGTAAGTAGGTTATAGTTACTATATTATGAAAATTTAATTTTTGCGCCTATACTGGGAGTGTTTGAATGTAGACAAGTCCAATTTTAGTTTCAAGTGGGTAAATATTCGTAAAGTTAGGATTTTTGGATTTATTTCCACTATGGAAAATATCATTTTTTTACGGATCTGATTCACTGTAAAGGTACTGGCTGGAGGAATATGAAACAGCCCAGCGTGAGAAGAGAACGCCGTCGCTATGGAAGGTCCTGTTCCGGACATACTGGCTGGCCTATATGCCTGGAGCGTTCCTATTATTAATAAATGCCTCTACAAGGTTAGTCAAATTAACTCTTAACTTTATGCAAATATTTTAAGAATTTGTTAGGTATATTTAATCCTCCCAAATACCAGTATATCATTAACAACTACAGCACTAACAATTAGTCTTAATTAAGGTCTATTAAACTGTTGCGTGAAGTATTTGTGTCAGTGGTGAGGTTCTAAAGTCAGTAACACACAGAGAAGAACTAATGGATAAAACCTAGTTAATAATATATTGCATGTTCTGTTCAAAAAAATGGATCCGTTACATTATGGTATACTTAATTAATTTGAGGTTTAGCATTTAATATTGATAGATAGATATTTTGTTCAACTGATCAATAGTTAAAGCCAACGTACACGCCAACTAAGAACATGGTATTATATCATCAAACAGGACAGCCCAGCCGTTCCTTTTCTCTAGACTGCTAATGTTTTGGTCCGTGGAATCGACCATGACACAACTCGAAGCCGGATACTATGCTCTGGGAATGCTTTTGCTGAACTTTACTGGTGTGATGGCACAGCATCACAACAATTTATTCACACAGGGCTTCAGTTTAAGAGTCAAAGTTGCCTTCTCTTCTTTACTGTACAGAAAGGTATGTTAAAGCTTAAGATTAAATGAGTATTGCATTGTAATCATAACATTTGCTCTTCTAGCATGATCCTGTACGCTGTCATTAATTTGAATACCTGTTTAGCTCGATAAGGTCATATGTAAGTTAATATTTCTTATGAGAATAAATATCTTCCACCAGAAACCAGAAGGTACCTATTTTATGTTTGAAATAATTTTTTTGTTATTCCCATCCATCACAGCCTTAGCCTGCTAGACGTCTCTTAATTTGCGAAACAGTAGGAAACTGCTAGATTTAGACATAGGTAGACAGACCTCTCAAGGCTGAGGGACGGATGGATTGTAAAATTATTATACAAGGGGTAGCATTTAAACTTAATGCCTAGTAGGGGTATTTTAAGTGGGCCTAAAGTGATTTCCTATCATTAAAAAAGCGCACTAAATGATGTATTTATAACAAAACAACGTTATAGAAATAGAAATAGAATGCGTTTATTATTAACCATTGGTGTACAAAAGATGTTACAAGAAATAAATAATTCACACAACAGTATACCCTAAGCGGGCGTACAATAATACTCATAAATGACTTTTGAAATTAAAACATTCCGTTGCGTTAACTTGCCATAATAATTTTGATATTTTGCTTTTAAAATATATTTGAAATTAGTTAAAAACGTTGAGTTTCCCCGAGAGCGTGAACCACAGTACTCGTAGTTACCAAACTAATTTTGGAGCGTACAAATTGGGAACGGGGTGAGGACATTTTGTCATATACTTCGACAAAGGGGTTGTAATTTTCTGTGACCGAATAACTTTGGTTATATTATTTTTGACTCTGAACTGGACAAAAGAGAATCCAACGACCACAATATAATACAAAATCATTATTTTGTATTGAAACAACATAAACATCAATAAATGTAAGTTAAGTAAATGTAAAAGTAAGAGAAAGGTCGGCAGTTTCTCCTACATGCAGACAAGGAGCCAATTTGATCAAATGTCTAAGTGTGTGAACGAAGAAAATAATTTTAATACTAGATTTTGTCTAAGGCTTCGCCTGCGTACCTACCTATTATACCCAAATCTATCCTACAGGAACTATGTAGATAAAAAGTAGCCTATGTCTCTCTCCGTTCCATGAACTATCTCTATGCAAAAATCACGTTGATCCGTTGCTCCGTTACAGCGTGAACGCAGGAGAAACCATCAAACACTTAGACATTTATGATAACTAGCGTTGATAAGGAAAGGTTTTCCTATGCTCCATAGTCAATTCCAACTTGAAATGGAAACCTAATACCTAATCGCATTCTACACAAATGCCAGCTCATCAAGTTCCCTAAAATAAAGGTTAATTTCAGATTAACAGGTATGATAAAAACAGATGCAAGTCAATTTTGGTATCACGATAAATGAAAGTACTTACATAACGAAATAACGTTTGTCTTAGCAGAAAGCGGCTATTCCATAGATAAAAATTACTATTTACCTGTCTATATTCTCCTCCTGAAATTTAATGCCTATGTCAAACACACTAATGTTATGTTGATTTTCGAGAAGACATTTGATTTCAATTAAAACACTGAATATGAAACATTAATTGGTTTTAATTTGTGCAGATACTACGTATGAGCCAAGTGTCGCTCGGAGACATTGCTGCCGGGAAACTGGTCAACTTGCTATCCAATGACGTAGCTCGGTTTGACTACGTTTTTATGTTCTTACATTACGTGTGGATGGTGCCCATACAGCTGGGAGTTGTGCTTTACTTCTTATACGACACTGCTGGGTTTGCGCCCTACGTTGGGCTATTTGGTGTGATGATACTTATATTCCCTGTGCAAGGTAAATTCCATGTATTGCCTCTAGTCTCTAAATTATTAAACACGAAAAAATATTCTATTTACATAACTTTACATGACACAAATAGAATATTTTTTTCTTACAAGTACACTTGTTTTAGCCGCCCTTACCAAACTCTCGTCCGTACTGAGACGAAGAACTGCACAAAGAACAGACAAGAGAATTAAATTGATGAGTGAAATTATCAGCGGTATCCAGGTAATAAATTAAGTGGTTAACTTCGCTTCCGGTTTAAATAAGCCCAGTGGTAAATATTCTTGTAGTCCAATTTGGTCGTATAATTTCTTATCAAACTAACGTCACGTCCTAGGTGATCAAGATGTACGCGTGGGAAAAGCCCTTCCAATTCGTGGTGAAAACGACACGAGCCTTTGAGCTGAGTGCCATCAAGCGTTCGCTGTTCGTGCGCAGCGTGTTCATCGGGTTCATGCTCTTCACGGACCGAAGCACGCTCTTTATTACGTGCCTCACCATCGTGCTCACTGGCTCCATGCTCACCGCCACCACGGTATGAACACTACCCCTAATCGAATTTCAGCTTGCCGCATCCTTTCAGCCGCCAGAGCCATAAGGCGCATACTGTTTGTGGTACAGATCGATTTGAATATTTACATCACAGGCAGTAACATTAATGGAAAAGGTGGGTTCTTCCCTTATTCTGTTTTTGTCCATTCCTACACACACAATGAAGTGATAAATTAAAATGCTTCATTTATCAATAAAATCATCAATTTTTCTGACGTTTTCAGATCTACCCAATTCAACAATACCTCAGCATAGTACAAATGAATTTGACTTTTATTATTCCGATTGTCATCGCTAGTGTTTCAGAGATGAATGTGTCCCTGGAACGTATGCGCAACGTCCTCATGATGGGTTAGTAACTAAAAGAATTACTTTGATTTACAATTATGATAATTTCTATATGGTTAGTGATTCAAAAACAAAGAAATATGTCAATTTTATAAAACATAAATTAACTTGAAAATGAGAGTTTAAAACGATCAGAGTGCCTTTTAAATATGAGGCAGACATTAAAAGTATTTTTCTTTATTAAACTCATATTTTAAATCTATATATTACAGAAGAAAGGCACGACATTGCTATCACTGCGAAATCTAATGGTATTAACAACGTAGTCTCGTTCAACGGAGCCAAATCCTCTCCGGATACCGACGTAATCGTTGCTAGAAAATATACCCCTATGGAAAGTAATCCTATTAAGTCCCCAGTTGGTGAGTACCTATACTTGGATATTTGCAATATTATATCGAATGAATGTAGTTCCCTTTATTCCATGTCCCACGGAGCTATACAGGTACGCACAGGCGGTAGGTATGGGTAATTATTACAAACTGGATAAGTATCTATAATTTTTAAAATTTATCACCTATGAAAAATAAATGCTTTATTGACGCCAAAATATGTTGAAACAAGACAAGCGAACACAGAGACAAGAAGAAATAATAATATTCGTTTTATTTTGTTAGTTCCTCGTCAATCCATTGGAGGGGACTACATCATAGAATTATCAGATGTGAGTGCGTCGTGGACCAACTCAACGGACCCCTCGGAAATTACACTCAAGAACATTTCTATGCGCATGCGCAAGGGTAAACTGTGCGCTGTTATCGGTCCTGTTGGTTCGGGCAAGGTAAGAAATTAGTGAGTCTCAAGCTGGTTAGTATATTTTTACTTGCATTTCTTTTGTTTTAGGGATATCAAATCTGTTTGGTAAATTCCTTGAAAGTTAGTGTTTCCGTAACGTATCTGACCTTTAATAGGTACTACTGTTATCAGTCCGTCTTATCGCGTAATCAAGTTTGTTATGGCGAAAAATATATTTACATTCTATAAGTGTATGTATTGTATACAGACTGTCTTATAAAAAATACATATTAATTATGTATTTGCGTAATATGGCTATTACGCTGATCACAATGAGCCAGTAATAAACACATGAATTAATGTAATAATGACACTTAAGTATGAAGCTAAATGTAAACTGAAGTTACTTTTACTGAACCAAGTTTGTAATATAATTTACATTTAATTTTTATAGTGTTACCAGTTCTAAAAAAACATAGTTCAAGTAGGCACTTAATATATTCATCAATACACTGTCGTCCAAATTGGTGGATAGTGTATTTATTTATTTATTTATTATTACTGCTAACATTTTTTTTATGCGATAAGAACAGCAAACGAGCATGCAGTCCCACCAACCACTGCCACCCATAGACATCTGGCACACTTCGAATAAAACGGCGAGGGGCTGTTAGTTAGTTAGTCCTCTTAATGTTAGGTGTTAATAAGAATATTAGTTGTAATGTCGTTTGTAATAGGACTGTAGGAGTTAGGAGTTAGTGTAAGATAATCCTGTTAGTAAGTTAGTGTTTGTCCTATTCGAAGCTGGCCGCAAATGCGTTGCTGTCCCTGAGGACTGACGTGGTCGCCTCTTGTATACCTAAGTGCAACCGGCATCCACACCTTTCCGAAACACAATTGTTACAAAACAATTATTTCACGGTAGAAATGCGTGCGGCGGTGGTACTGCCCCGGGCGAACCGTATTTTGATGTACCTACCTACTTTCCGACTGGTCTGCGAAATATAGCACGCTCAGACCAAAACAAGGCAAGACTGATGTCCGAAACCAGAACCCCGTTTGGCAAGGTCAAGGCACGTGTCAGAGTCAATTTAACTTTTAACTTCTCCTTTTCAGTCATCGCTTCTTCAGGTGTTACTCCGTGAACTCCCAATATCTGGCGGGAATGTTCACGTAAAGGGCACCTTGTCCTATGCGTGCCAGGAGTCGTGGCTCTTCCCGGCAACTGTGCGTGACAACATCTTGTTTGGCTTGCCATACAATGTGGCCAAGTACAAGGAGGTAAATATAAGACAAGCAATACCATTTGCCCGTTGCCTAATTGGTTGCATATTGGTGTAAGGTTAGAGTGTAGGCAGACATATTTTGCAGAGAAGACTACGGGTTTGGTGTGGTTAACTTGTGTGTGTTTTCCACATGTCACCCACGACACAGAAATTTGTGATCGTTATTATTAGTATCTATAGGTAGATACATTTATTCTTTTTATAGATATTATCTATAAAAATAATAATTCGAAGACAAGAGATTTAAAAGTGACTGACTTTCGTAATCGCTATCAAACAATACACAATAGGTATAATTATTATCATGTTTCGGATGAAGGGTAAGTGTGAGTATCGCCACAAAAGGCGGTTCACTCGCTTTTGCATTGCCCTGCGTACGACCACTTGAGCTCTTTATTTTATATTTGAACTGCAGAAGTCTGAATCAGTATATTTCATTTTATTTTGTGAATTTTGAATTATTTCTTACTTTTTTCTGTAGCTACATCGGCGCAAACATGTGCGATAAGCTATTATGTGATCTAAGCCCGGTCACAATCATTAGAATTAAGATCGATATTTGGTGTCTCATTTGGATATTGCAGCGTTGGTTTAATAATTCTATTTCTGGTTTAATAGTTATGCTGTTTCTATTTAGAAATGTTCAGTTATCACCTTATCACACATACACATAAAATCACTATCTGCTTTACTTATTTTGTAATCCAATAACCAAACTGAAGCATAGGTAGATATGTATTATGCAAGCATAGTTATTTAACTCTTTAATGACACTACAGTAGAAGCAGTGTTTTCATTAACTATTCATAGCCGAATAAGCGGACGGATTCTGACGCATGTCAAACGTGCTGTTGTGGCAGCCGCGAAGAAAAATTGGGGCACGGCCTATTTCGCCGACAAGCAAGCCGACTAGTTACCTACAATAAAGAAAATCTTTCTACAATACTATGTAAAAATACATGAGAGTCAAATTATTTTTAATTGTTCGTAGGCATGTTATTTTGTTATGCACAAATTGTACATTAATGCTTATTTGGACGATGTGAGCAGGACCTACCTGTTTTCCTCTTGGTCTACTTTTTAAACTTATTTCCAACTCTGATAGGTAGGTATGTTACAGGAAGTTTAAAATTTACTTCTGCGTAGTATAGCAAAAAACTTTTTATCTCAAGGTATGCGAAGTTTGTTCGTTGCTGCCAGACTTCAAGCAATTCCCATACGGAGATATGTCGTTAGTGGGCGAGCGAGGTGTTTCGCTCTCCGGCGGACAGAGAGCGCGGATCAATCTCGCAAGGGCTGTCTACAGAGAAGTGGGTTTACATAATAGATACTTATTTAGCTATAAATAAAATTTCTGGTTTATCCTTCCACCTGGTGCAGTGGCAACTGAAGAGTTTAAATGGAGGAGGAGGAGCTTACACAAAACTTTGAGCGGTATGACACACACCGCGCGGCGCGGTTTGGCGCGGTGGTTTGGCGGTTTTTGTAAATACACAAATAAAATAAAATAAAAATGTAAGAATACAAGGTACAAATAAAACGTTAGCCTTAAATTATAATTTAAAAAACACTTATTTCATGAATTAACTGCATTTCAAACGGCAATTACAAATTTCAGGCTGATATCTATTTGCTCGATGACCCGCTGTCGGCCGTGGATGCGAATGTAGGCCGGCAACTGTTCGAACGGTGTATCAAGGGCTATCTGCGCGGGCGCACGTGTGTGTTGGTCACTCATCAGATACACTTCCTCAAATCAGCTGACTCTATCGTGGTTTTGAATGCTGTAAGTTGATTACAACAGACGTTCATGATAAATACCTAATTGACGTCAATTCAAGCCCTCTAAGCCTTCTGTATGAAACTGCTTTTTACTTAAGTATTTAATTATTTCGCACAAATACAATAGTACCGCTACAAAGGCGGACTTATTGCTAAAAGCATTCTCTGCCGGACCTTCGGAAAGTAAGAGAACAACGATGGCGGCTTAGTCAGTATCTTATGTTGCTTCGAGCTTTTTCTAAGTAAAGTTGTACCTACTCCTATTTTGCTTATGAATCCTTTCAAGAGGTATTTTCTGGACTTCTTAGTGTTTATAAACATTATGGAGAAGAAGTAATGGTATTCAATGCTCTGTTAGTAAAACAGTAGTCATTTACGATTTTTGCAACTGGATAAGCTGGTAACATTTATTTCCGTAGGGTGTTATTGAAAACATGGGACCATACGAAGAGTTGGCGAAATCTGGACAAGAGTTCTCTTTACTTTTGTCGAGCCTGGCCGAAGGAGGTGAAAGTGAAGAAGGAGGTGAAAAGGTTCGTAATTCTGGAAAATATAAAATGGACCTGCTGTGTTTTGTTCCAGGTGTTATTAAAGTTTGATAAAAAGTTCTGCTAAGATGCTACTGGTTGATTATGATGATGCAAATTAATTGTCGTTTACAAAGACCAAGTAAAATATTAAAAATTCTAAATATATTATGTTGAATACATGCATGTTGATAACATAAATACCTTCCATTGATAATCATTTAAGTATCTAGTTATATATTATTATAATATTTCACCTAGATATCTCATTTCTTCTTTGGACTTTTTTACTTTTTTTTCAATATCCGCAATCGGTTTTTATATTGCCAAATTAAAATACCATCAGTAAGTGCATATTAAAGCCGTATTAAAGCCTATCTAAGTATTAGTTAAGACTGTTTAATCGTGAACATCGTTTCGCAGACCGATAGGCCGTCAATGCTCCGCGGGATATCCAAGATATCAGTAAAGAGCGAGGAGAGCCCCGAAGAGCAGAAGGAGCAGATCCAGGGAGCAGAGCAGAGGGCCGAGGGCCGGCTGAAGTGGGCCGTCTTCGCCCAGTACATAGGGTCCGTCAAGTCGTGGTGCGTGGTCGCGTTTGCAGTGCTTGCGCTGCTGTTCACGCAGGCCGGCGCCACGTTGGCCGACTATTGGCTGAGTTACTGGTGAGATGTGATAACTTTTTACGTCTTATTTTAAGAGGTGACTCCTGCAACCAACCTCGCACCGGGCTATAGGATAGAACTGTAAGGAAGGTTTTAACAGGAAAATTAGTTGTTTAGTATTCGTTAGTAATGGGACAGTGAGATTTGGAGGTAGCGCCCATGTTTGTAGAAGAGATACCACCGTAAAGTAGCCGTGAAACCCTTGTGTAGTCTTAGTATTTGCTGTAGGAAGGTTGTGGTTGATTCAAGAAATATACATGCAGGAGGCGTTTAGTAGCAACTCATCTGTGGCTAAGTATGAAAATGGTGGTTCTGGTTGAAGTTGGTCTTTATTACATTCTGTCCACGCGGTCCAGTGACCGTTTAGTCAACGTAAGATGGACCGCATGACGATCTCTATCTTCTAGTCATTCTAACAATTCTAATAAAACATATAGGTATTATTTTGTATTAAGCCTGTTCTCGTAGGAGAATAGGTATTGTGAAGCTCATTTCGAGATGCTTCAATAGTATTACCTGGAAGGGTTCCAAACAATCTCGTGCTCTAATTTGGGCATTACAGCTTCGTATTAAACAATTGAATTTGAAACAAAGCTTAGACCACTGTTCCGTTTATAATTTTATTAATGTTTTAGGACGAATCAAGTAAACTCTTATATCCAGGGATTGCCACCAGGAGAGGCACCAGGTAAGTTAACATGCTATTATTTTGTTATTCCGCTCAATCTGAATTTAACTTAAGGTTTACCTGAGATTAATCACTGTTGCAAAAAGAGAAACAGACTCATCGACATTTTAATACACAACTCAAACCGCTTGTTCTACAAAATTTTATTCAACAGATGATTTATTATGATTGACCTTTCCTTCTCTTCTTTTCTTTCTAGACCCGAGTCTGGGCACACAGGTGGGATTATTGACAACCGCTGGCTACCTCTATGTGTACGGGTTCACCGTGTTATATCTTATCATAATGACGCATGTCAGGATATATGCTTTCGTGATGATGACTATGCGAGCTTCAGGCAATCTTCATAACGTAGTGTTCAATAATCTGACCTCAGCCGTGATGAGGTTCTTTGACACCAATCCTTCTGGTAAGATTGTCCTCTGTGCCCTGAAATAAACAGTAGTAGTACATAGTAGTAATTAAAATGATGCCAAAACGTTACAACTTTTCACTCTTACTACTTCTACATAAATTTATTGTTGTTCAGTTGTTTATTTGTCTTCAAGATACGTCTTAATAGATTGCTGTTGATTCAGGTCGTGTGCTGAACAGATTTTCTAAAGACATGGGTGCGATGGACGAACTGCTCCCTCGAAGCATCCTGGAGACCTTGCAGATGTATCTGACGGTAGTCAGTATACTGATTCTTAACGCTCTTGCTCTCCCGTACACTTTAATACCCACTGCCGTTTTAGTGGTAATTTTTGTATTCATCCTTAAATGGTACCTCAACGCAGCACAAGCTGTAAAAAGATTGGAAGGCACTAGTAAGTACCACTTTTGTAATATTATTTTTGCATGATTTATGTACTAACTATATTATCTGCTTCGAAATGTTTTATCAAGTAGATACTATAGTGTAAAGATTAATTTATTAGGTTCCAATGTATTAAAACAATAATGATGACGATGATGTTTATGATTGCATGATCAGGTATTTGTTAAGTCATCGGTACCTACTCTGCGTAATAACATGTAGTTATAACGTAGGTAGGTACTTACAACAAGTAGAATAAAATTCCTCGTACTATTTTGTTGTTTAAATTAATATAAAAAATTAAATTTTTATTTTATTTTTTATACTTAAATAACAAAAATTAATTTCACAGCAAAGAGTCCCGTGTTCAATATGATCAATTCCACCATATCTGGTCTAGCGACCATTAGAAGTTCGGACGCTCAGACGAGACTGTTAAATCAATTCGACAAAGCGCAGGTGAGTTAGTTTCAACAAACATAGTATTCTCGTACTTACCCCAATCTTTCGTTACTTTTCATATAAAACAAAAGAAATATCACGTCATAACAGAACGCGCAAGGGAATACTCGTATCTTCAATGCTGCACATGCCTTGCAGTTGTCACTGACGCCAATACAGATGACTAGGCAGAGAGATATACAACTCTACCATGTTCATGCCCTGTCAGTCCAATACATATCATGTTCGTTCGTCTACTCCCTGCTCTAAGTTACTGGCGAGATAAAGAAATATTTGTTACATTTCTATTTGCATCACTTTAGCGATACACTTAACCACTTTTTATTTGAACACTATTTTATTACTTGGTGTATAAATAAAGCTTTGTATAATACCTATTGTATGTATATTTCGCGAGAAGAATGTTCATATACTTTTTGCTTAAAATAATTTCAGGATCTCAATTCTAGTGCGTTCTTCACATTTATAGGAGGCTCCTCTGCGTTTGGATTATATTTGGACATGATTTGTTTAATATATTTGGGAAGCATCATATGCATTTTTCTTCTAATTGATTTCGGTATGATAATGTTATATTTATATCTATTAATCAGAGATTTTGCTAATAGTATATTTTTTCAAATAAGTCACGACTCCGCTTAAAGAGTAGAGTTAAACAGTAGATATAATACTATCTATTTGTCAAAGAATTTGTAGAATCGGATCAGTAGTTCTAAAGATTACCCCCTACATACATACTCACATACATACCTACAAACTTTACAACTTTATAATATTGTATAGATTTAATTTCGCTGATTTTGACACGATATGTTAAGCCGATAAGCTTTTATCACTTATGTTCCATTTCCTACTCCATATTTAGCAAGTATTTTCTAATACATAAAACCATATGAAGTTCGAGATTCCCTTCCAGGTGGTATTATTCCTGTTGGATCTGTGGGCTTGGCGGTGAGTCAGTCGATGGTGCTGACCATGATGCTTCAGATGGCCGCGCGGATGACCGGGGACTTCCTCGGCCAAATGACCTCCGTGGAGAGGGTGCTGGAGTACACCCAGCTCCCGGCTGAAAATAATGTGAACGATGGACGTGAGTAAAGTTTTTCTGATGAGAAGAAATAAAAAAGTTATCCTACCTTTTTGTTATGTGATGAGGATAGCTAACGGGTATGCAGCCACACCATCCTCCGCCGCCCATGGACCTCTGTTTCAAACTTCAAGGACTGTATGAGGGGCTGTTAGTTAGTTAGTCCTGTTCGAATTAGGCGTTAATAGGAATACCTATTAGTTAGTTAGCATTTGCTGCAATAAGACTGTGAGTGTTAGGACTGAGTGAATCGTCCTGTTAGTAAATAGGTTAGTATGCGTTAGTATTTCGTCCTATTCGAAGTTGGTCACAGATGCGTTGCTATACCTGAGAAAGTCGTTGACCTGAGGACTGAGGTGGACGCCTCTTGTATAAGTGTGAAAAGCAATTATGTACTCCACTGTTGTCTCAGAATCAGAATCAGAATCATTTATTTATCATCATATGGTATTTACATACACTTGATGAACGTCCATACATTTTTTATCTACCGCCGGTGGCCCCGTAGTGTTCTGATTTCCAAATATACTATTTTAGAGAGACAGGATATGAACGCTGGCAGTGTCTATCAAGCTGCTTTGTTGTGGTGGTGCAATCAGTCAGCTGTGCGACTTAATTTCTTTTAACATTTAAGTATTTGAACATGAATTTATTTCGTATATTGGTTGCTAAATTCTGCGTGTTTAAATTGTGTACAATTAGTACGCAATTGCCATAATTTTAAATGAAATACAAAGAGGAAAATATCCATGTAACAATTCGTCCCCCGGTAGATCATTAGGGCGTGTGAACATTGGTCTGGATGATGTAACAACTGTTTTAATTATGATGATCTCATTAAAACTGTACCTCTGAATAAATCTGTGCTCTTCGAAGGACACTAATTAGGTCGTCGGAGCGAATTATGTTCTAAAAATGTTCCGCCTTCATCTGACTTTATGAAGCTGATATGAAAATTAATTATCCTCCCGCATCAAAGCTTCGATCCGGCTGCGTGGATCTACTACGCTAATGTTATCTTTTGGTGTTTTGAAGAAAAGATTCTATTTAAGACAATATTTAGCCATTTTTGTATGATGAGATTAGCAAACGGGCGCGTTGCTTCGACAAATAACAAACTGCGTGAGGGGATTGTTAGTGAGATTGAGATTGAAATTTATTTATTTGCGTGAAATTTTTAATTTGCCAATGAACCGGTTTGAACAGGTTTGGAAGTTTGCTGCTGAGAAGAACATGGCCAGAAATCTCCTCGCTGATGTTGAGCAAAACCCCAATTATTTTCATTCCCAACAAAGTATTTAAAACATGGTGTTGGTGTGCCTTTTGCTTCTACGGATAGAATATAATAGAATAGAATATTCTTTATTTGTACACCAAACAGAACTGAACAGAACGGATCCTTATTTACAAAATTATTTTACTCTATTTTAAGACAGTTTGTTCCCAACTTAGAGCACTCCATAATCTTCGAGCAAGCGTTTCTCCGTAAAGTTATGAATGGTTAAATGTATGAACCAAGGATTTTAATTAAATCTCCCGGAATATGCATGCACATTAAATTATTCTGTAGCAGTGTGTGAACTGTCTCGCTAGTTATTATTATGCTCCACTTCGTTATGGGTAACTTTATTAAAGGATTTCTATGTTACCTCTGCGCTACTTTAACGGAACGGAGCTCTGCAAGAAAGTTACTACTCTCGTATGTCTTTCTCATACCGCGCGTACCGCCGAGCTATTTTACATTAGGTTAACGCAAATAGGTATTTAGTTTTTTCCTGTATCGTCCAGCTATTCAGGTGTTTCCCGTGTGTTCTGATCATCAAACCACCTAATCGGGGCGGTTCGGTTTTCCAAATTGTGGTCTGCATTCGAGGACATGCATGCATGCTTGCTTGCATTTCATAGAAATGCAACAAGATAAACAGACAGACAGACAAGCGAATACTTCAGATTGAATCCTGAAATATACTTAAAAGCAGGAACAAGTAATGGATGCAATGCCTGACGCCACTTCATCATGCATGCGTGCAACTCACCGCAATATAATTCGAAATTCAAATTCAAAATTGCAATTCGAAATATGCATATACGAGTAGGTACCTGCTATTACAAGAGCTTGCTCATCATCGAACCATCACCTATCACGTCCTATTGGGCAAGTGAATATAGCAATGCGCAGAATAAAACCCTCTACCGCACAAGAATTTCCTAACGATATTTCTCACGATGGAAGTCTCACCTGGGTTCACCCCAGCACCTAAAGTAGCAGAAGTAACGGCTATTACCGCAAGAGCTTCCTTTCTCACTGTCAGTAGTAATAGCATCGATAAACAGAAAAATAAGAAATCGCGCTTCACAAACGTGTCACGCTCCAACTGAAAGGCATTTATACATTTCTAAAAGACAAATAGATAAATGTCGCTTAAGCGATTCATACTCCCAGGCAGGAACCGTACGTTCGACGTCCAACGATCGCTTTAATCGTTAAAGGTGGAGGAAATTGCTTGTCAGGCAGCAATGGAGCAGGTAGCGGATGAGGAGTCGAGGCGCACGGCGGCTGCGCGGCCCGTCAATCGATAGTGGTTGGGAAGCGACCCGGTCCCCTGCACACATGCAGTGCTTGTAACCTATATCGCACGGGGGACTGCCCTTTGATCCCCTGCCGATGCTCCTAGAAAGGAAAATTAGATAGGACGGCCCGCACCGACTGCTCCCCGGTTGAGACTTGCAAACGGAACGCAAATAAATTGGCTTGTGCGATGGAGCCAATTTAACGTGAACTGAACTTAACGTGGACTGAACGGATCTATGAATGGAATCTAGGAACTACCTAGATTCTATCGTAACGCTTTTGATGCAAATACGTAACTGAATTAATCCAAAGTCGTTTTATAGAATCAGAATAATTTATTTATCATCATTATGGTATTTACATACGCTTGATGAACGTCAATACATTTTTTATCTACTGCCGCGCCGGTTCGGAGGGTTGATACTACTGAGAAGAACACGGCAAGAAACTCAGTAGTTACTCTTTTCAAAATAAGTTT